>LTAE01001142.1:0-10259 GCA_001647135.1 Pontederia paniculata | reverse complement strand
ATTATTATTATTATTATTATTATTATTATTATTATTATTATTATTATTATTATTATTATTATTATTATTATTATTATTAACTTGGTTATCGGAGGGGATCAGATTCTGATTCCACGAATGACGATCTAAATGGATACTATTCAGTTCAAGTAGAGTATATATTAAATCCTTATGCTAACAACATCTTTAGTTTATGCCAATAGAATTTTCTACACATTGTGTTAGCTGCTACACATGGAACAAAAATGGAGACATAAAAAAGTCCATGCCGTGGGCTTTCACATAACATGTCACGGGGCTACACACTTTATTTCTTCCAAGTTATAACAATTCTGCTAATTAAGTCGGCTCCAACACTATAGTTAGACTCGGGTGTGACCATGGAGTCATGTTCGGGTCCATCCGCCGTGCTCCGAAAAATGAAACGGGTCACAATGGGTAAATGGGTTCGGTAGCTCGGACCCGGCACGACATGCACATCCACGATGCTTTTTTATTTTTAATTTTTAATTTTTAATTTTTTTATGTTTTTTTATAAAATATATATTTGTGGTCGTCGATAATTTTAGTATAATTCAAAGGTCAACACGTAAATAACAAAGAGAAAAAAATTAATTTTTAATATGAGCAACTTTATTATTTGAATTCGAAATCTCTATATCTGATATAATAAACAAAATCAATAGAAAATTGATAAAATTTTGTATTATATTTTATTTTTCATATTGTATATTTGTACAAGAATATACATAATAAAAAATAAATTTTCGTAATTAAATCAAATCTAAATTAGACATATAAAAGATAAAAAAATCTAATGTACCTACTAAATATTTAATATTTAATAAAAATATTGAGCACATTTTAATCATGTAATACGTAAATTAATGATAAATCATATAATTGATAAACAACATGACTTATAAAATTAATCACTAATTATATATTAAAGAAGTAAGATGTGCTCAATTATCTCTACATTAAATTCAAAATCAAACTAAGATTGTACTAATATATTTTTTGGTTTTGATATATTCTGATGTTGAGATTTGAACTGAATAAATTTTAAAATCTAATAATACCTATACAAATTATATTACACAACAAAATTAATATTCAATATATATATATATGATATATATAATAAAGAATCATAGTATAGTCTTGTATACTTAATTATTTATATTATATCAATATATTATATATAGTATATTAGTAATTTATTATAATATTAAGAGTAGGGAAAATGGAAAAAAAGAATAAAAACAATGCAAAATTCAAAATTCGTAGGTACAAATTGGCAGTTGGCAGTAATTAATTAATTCGTACAGGCGGCGGCTTGTGGACTATGATAACACGTAAGATCCGAGTTTTGAAGACTCGGATTTGACGCCTGATGTGGCAGATAGCGAAGCATGCCCTTTTATTAGTTTACTTAATTAATTATATGACGTCGCCTTATTATGTCACTGCTTACGATTCTATTGCTTATTCAATAATAATAATAATAATAATAATAATAATAATAATAATAATAATAATTATAATTATTATTATTATTATTATACTAATTATAGTTATTATTATAATTATTATTATTATAATTGTCGTGTGAAAGTATTAATCAATGTTAAGAAATAATATTACAATATAATAAATAACTTAACATAATTATTCATCTTAAAAAGTATCTACAAATACCCAGAACTAAAAGATCAGTGTACCCGAAGAAAAGGAAGAAAATATACATAATATGCCTCGATACGTAATTTTTTTGTAAAGAAATGCTTAGTTTGCTCTAAGGATGGTTAGTTTGCTCGCCATGTGACTCTTTTTTAGGTTAATTCTAAAACAAACATATTACTAATTACTAATTCAATGTAAATATTAGAATGTTATAAATTATTTCAATTTCGAATTATGTTCATCTCAACTGTTTGTTTCTTACATGCCGAAAATAACAGAAGACTTTTCTTTTCAAGAAATCATGAAAAAAAAGATGAAACCACAGCAAAAATATAAAAAGATAAAATATCTAACTAATTGCTAATAAAAATCTGAAGTATTTTTGTTGTCATACTTATCGCAATCCTATTTATATATGTGGAAGGTCGATGACTCAATTAATATCAATTCCATGAGCACAAAATGTTGGTAATCATGGATCCCAATAAAGTAGGAAATAAGAAACATCAATCGATGATACTTATCGAATGGTGCACATCAATCATACAAATCACACACACAAAAAAAAGGACAAGTGCTAAAATTTGAATAACATGATTAGATTAATTGATGTGCCGGTGACCTAACATGACATGCTACTTTTTATTGTCTGACACGTTGCGAACGCCTAACTTTGCAAGATGTCCAACTCCTTTTGTTTTTTGTAAAGTTGCATAATGTGGTCATTATTTACACGATATTTGCAAGAAACATATAATTAGTAGAATCATGCCAAAACAAGATAAAGTTGTGAGAAGACTTGTATCTTGTTCAATTATTTGGTTACTCCTTCTGACTTGAGCGAATATTACTTTATCCCTTTTTCCGTTCAATGAAGAACATGTTGCTTATACTAATGAACCACACACATTCTATATATGATTGGGTAGTTACAATTTTGCCACCTTTTGTAGAATAAAGTTTTTTGTTCGTTCTTATCTGTCCAATAAAGATTACATGAAAATTTAACAGGAAATAATGGATACAATATAATCATAATTTTATCACTCTTCTTATTCTTTAACCTTTCCAACACAATAAAGCAAAAATATATATGATAAAAGGATATGTTTTGGTAAAATCAATAAACACTTAATTCAATTTGAATTTTGTGTATTAAAATTAAAAAAAAACTTTATTAAAAATGAAAATTTATTTTCTGTTTTTTATGAGACGGAAAATGTTTTATTATTTGACTTAGAATAAGGCTTTTAGTGAAGTTGAATAATAGAAATTTCGTTCTTTTCTTCAGCTTTCATTCCTCTCTTAACAACAAACAACTCAGAAAGGAACGGAAGAACATTTTTCCACTATTAATTTTATTCAAATAGGATAACCATTTTCTTTGTTGTCAGAGATGATAGTAAAATATAAATATTTCATATTAGTTTGTACGAAAACTAGACGAGAAAGAATAATAACATGTATAAGAAGATAATATTTTAATGAGATTTACCTTAAAATCGGCATAAAATTTAATTCAAAATTAGAAAACTGTAGATAAAAAATTCCCGAGCCCATGCGTATATAATTTAAATTAGAGAATTGTGGATCAATGATCTTCATGACTCTTCCTCGAATTCTAAATGGGCGGGCAAGCTGTCCTAGATGGGATCGATCTTTTGGGGATATCGAATGGAAATTAATTCATGGGGATTGCAAATGAGGATTAAATTCCTACATATACTATCGGGATCACATTTTCCTTATATTTATATGTTCTTATATATTAGACTGTTGCATCAACTTGAAAGTCTTAAATTTTATTGATAAACAGAATTTTAACTAAATAAAAAGTAAAATCCAAAATAAATAAGGCATAAATCTCACTTTATATTTAAACTCCTAAAAGAATTCTAATCAAATATTTACAAATTTCTTTTACGACTTAAATTCCTTCATTAATAGATAGAACTTTATCACTAAATTCAAATAAGCATGATTCCCATTGTCCGCTTATCTGCATATTTAATTCGACTAATCTCCTTCTCTGCATATTTGGATGAGTGTGGTTTGTCTTGTCCACATGTAGATTCGGATAAGAGAAACATATATATCCCACTCGTAGATTTGGATAGATGCGACTCACCTGGTCTGATCATTCACAACTATATGGCATGTTGATATTTCAAATGGACGCGGTTGTCTAGTTAGTCCATTAATAAATATAGATGCAATTCGTCAAGCCCATATGTAGATTCAGATGCATGAGGCATATCTAGTTCGTTCACGGATTCAGATGAACAAGTACACCCACATATTCAGATGGACAGGCTCGCCATACACGTCTGCATATTTAGATAAACAAGTTTATTTGCATATTCATAAGAGCGCAATCAACCCACATATTCTGATGGATGATGTCCACCACCTAGCCCTTACACAAATTCAAATGGATAGGCTCATTTAGCACACATGTAGATTCAAATACACACACTCGTCTAGCTCACCCGTTGATTTAAAAGGATGAGGTTCGTCTTGTCTGCATGCATATTCACATGGATTTGTTAACAATTTCAAATGGACATGCCTGCACACAGATTCAAATGGACATAGTCGCTCGTAGATTCATATGAGCACTATCAATCTAGAAATTTAGATGGACAATGCTTTTTTAGCTATTTCTATTTCAGATGGACGAGATTTGCCCAATAATTCAGATGGATGAGGCTTGCTTGGACAATCCATAGTTTCATCTTGCTAGCACCGCCAAAGTCTACAATTTCATCAGTGAGTCGTGATAGCACTCCCCGTGCAGCGAGACCCAACCACGATGGTGGGCATCCTTGGTGCCTTACTTGTGTGGCATGGTGTGTCCATACTATGCATCGTCGCACGCCCTTCTGGTGCTAGCCCCATGCAGCAATGTGCGCCAGTGGTGGCATCATCTACATGCGCGACAACCAGAGCCCCTGCTAGCATCTGCCGGTGTGATAATGCATGTCATGCTGCATCATCTGGTATGGTGGCGCATGCTCATGTCGTGCCAACAATTTCCTCTTTTGAATTTGTCTTCAACGGGGTAGACATCTTTTCTTTGCTTGATGTTGGAGGATTCCTGATGAACCTGGTGCTCTAATGAGGATCATCATTGAACCTTGGCTCTGAAAGAGGATCACCGATGTATCTAAAGCTCTAAAAGATGATCATATACCAATTTATTCAGACGATACCAAAATATAAAGTTCTGATATTAATTTATTGTGGCAATGTGGAGAGAAGAAATCACATGCATAAGAGGACATATATATTTTAACGATGTTCACTTTAAATAATGCTATGTATATATTTCGATAGAAATAGAATTTTATTTAATAATTATATATTGAAGGTCCACAATCCCATATAGGGAGGATCATCAATGATCTATATGACCCTCCCCATAATTCTAGATGGGCAGTGCAAACCATTCAAAATGGGATCACTCCCTAGGAATATTAGATAAGAAATAACTCATAGAGTTATATAGAAATGTTTAATCCCTAGATATATTATTGATGTTACCTCTCTCTTTTAATTATAATCTCTTAAACTTTAACCTTTCAAAAATAAACAAAATTATAACTAAATAAAAAATAAAATACAAAATAAACAAGCTATACATAAGATTCTATGTCAAAACTCCTCAAAAAATTCTAGTCAAATTTTAATATTTTTGTGATTCAGTCTTTTCATTATCATCATTTCCTTAAATTCAAATAGACCCTTAAATTTGGGATAAACATCTCAAGGTATCAAATCGCCAAACAGTACAATTTCTAGGGAAAATAAACAAATCGAAACATGGAGAGCATTCTTCTATTTTAGCTTTTCCATCAAATAGTTATTCAAAGTCGTAAAAAATATATAAAAATAATAGTGGTATCATGTTCTTATTTTGTTATCTTGGTTAAAATGTTTTTGAGCTTTTTAATGTGGGTTATTCACGGTCTAATCAGACGTTACACCTAGATAATTGCCTTCTCTATTTAATCAACATATTAATTTGGATGCTTTTGGATTCGTGATGCCGCATTAATGATTCAATATTCAACAAAAATATATATTTAATCAATAATTAAGATATAGATGTTGTTCTAAAATAATTTATGTTTTCTAGATACTACAAACCATGTAGATGTTTTAAATTCGATATAACGGAATGACGTTCAATGCAATAAATACGTGTCTTTTACTAAAGCAAAGTAATTTTAATATAACGCCGCCAAAAATCATCCTCACCATGTGGCAAGAATCACTCCTAGAGTAGTTACTCAATACATTACCTTGATTAAGACTTTGATTTTTTGGCCAATAAACATGACATCTCAGTATGACTGATAAAATATAATATAAGAGAAAAATGGTCTGAAGGATTTATATAAGTGCAACTCTAAAGGTCTGATTGACAACATGAATTGTTTATAAGCTTTCTAAAGGTTAAAAGAAAATATATAAGTCTCATAATCGCTTATTACAAGTGGAGTTCCAAACAAAAGGTAAACATGTAAATAAAAGAGGTCCCTAAGCCATGTGCAAACTAGTAGCCGAACATCGTCGCCACACACCATCACACCATCCATTATTGACCTGTAGTTGTAGGAACCAAATGTAGGGGAGATAATTCTCTCATGAGTTATGAAGCCCAATTGTGTGATAAACAATATAATAACAATGGAAATGAACTTCAGGTTAGAACAATAGGATATTGGAGAAATAATCATAATGACTTTCGATGACAATAAATCAGTTTTTCAATAAACTTCGTGAAGGCATCATATATCAATTATCAAGATCTATACTTTGATTCGTTAGCAAGCTCGATGTGGCTTGATGAGATCCAATAGTTCCATATCATTCAATGTTTTCATCAGACTCAATGATTCAATGTACTTCACTAGTTCGATGTGTTCAATGATTCAATGTTTCAATATAATTAAATGGTTCAATGATTCGATATAATTTAATGGTTCAATTTTTCAATACGGTTCAATGACTTTGCTTGATGAACATGGTTCATATCAATGGAAGTTGCCTTTCAACTTCTTTAGTAACTTTAAATCATTAGGAAGAGCTATTCACTTTGATTGGGTACGCCATGCAAATAATACAATCTAATACTAATGGTCAGTGGGGGATCAAGCCATGACAAATGTCCTCTTTAGGAAAGGACGAATCACACGCCTTCGATGAAGTTCTTATCAATGAATGGTAACAATGAACAATGATGCATTAAGTATACCATGACGTCCTTTGGTTTTCATCTTTTATTTTATAACTTACTCATCATTTATGAATTCGGTGGATTGAGGATCATGAGGGTAAATAACCCATCAAACAATAGATAAAGGCATAAAGCATCTATAATTAGCAAGAGAAAATCAAGTGTAGAACATGAGATGTTCAATAGTTTGAATATTACACCACAAAGTCTCAATACGGCCTACCTGAAATAGTGAATACGATCGTATCGACATTAGCGTATGTAATGATGTTCAATTTGGAGGATTTCGGTCCGGCCGTATTGAAGAATACACTCGTATTAGGGAAGGCGAAAATACTTCGGTTCAACTGTATTGTTCAATATGACCGTATTGGAGAAGACAAAGATATTTTGATCTGATCGTATTGTTCAATACGACCGTATTGGAGAAGGCGAAGATATTTTGGTCCAACCATATTCTCCAATACGATTATATCAATTCTAGGCCGAATTTGTTGGAATGTTATATAGAAAAAAAACTCAGATGCAAAACACAGAAATGTGAATATTACATGATTAAACACTATGTACATACTAAAATACAAATTCCCTAAGTATGGATGAAACCATGAGACGATAATTTTATATCATCTCTATTTTTTCTTAGGACTTTTTGCTATCTAAATATGCGAGGGTTCTGTATCCACAAATCTAGCCTCAAGGTAAGATACATGTGATAAGGATTCATATTTCCATACAAGATTTATGTTTGATCTAACATAAATTGTTTGGTTCCATTTACACACCTTAAAATGTTGGGATCCATACTTGCGCTTGTAATCCTCTTTGATCTTTTAATCCCTTCCTTCCCTTCTATCGTGTCACATGTGTTGCTGGCCTATTGCCACATCTTACGACCAGAGAAGGAAAAAGGAGGAAGAGCAAGGATAAAGATAGAGACTTACCCGAAATGAAGATATGGAAAAGAATCCAACAATGGAGAAAATGAGAGAGAAGGAAAAATAGATTTTTCCGTAGGTGAGGGAGAGAGAGGGAAGAGAGAGTTAATGGGGAGAGATTTAAAGAGATAGTGGCCATAATAGGCCATTATTTCTCTAATGATTACTTTCTAAATCTTTTCAAATTCTTTTTTTTTTTTGGACGTCACATTTAATTTGAGTTATTTCGCGGTGCAATTATTTGAAGATGTTGCATCTCCATTAATTTTTTTAAATATATAATATAATGAGCATATATAATTTTCACATTTTTTACAGTAATTTGTGTGCATTTAATTGATTAGAATTTCACAATGAACATTTGAATTCTAAATATACTAAATTTATGCGTAATAAAAGTATATATAAGTTACAAATTTACAATGGACTCTAAAAATTTGTATTTTTCACGTCTCAAACGCAATCATTCGTACTCGTTTCAACATCTAATAATAGCAAATATATAATTTCCTCTTCTTCCTCCTCCTCCTCCTCCTCCTCCTATCTCTAGATATACATACACTTTTTTTTATCTATAATTTGTTGTGAGACATATATTATTCAATGGTACATATCGACATTTCCATGCTATTAATATGTGTAAGTTGAATCCTCATCATGTTCTACGCGTGCAATCAACAATGTTTTCTTTAATTATCATCAACCTTTTCGTGGATGTGGACTGTGGAGTGTCTCTCCTGAATTTATATATCCATAGACATAGTTAAAGTTCTTTGATTGCTATTTAAAATAATAAAAGGAAATTATTCATGAGTGGCCATGTTGATGGCCACGTCCAAATTTAAGCTGATCATCTTGTTCCTCCTTTGCCAAGTGTATATGTGCAGAAGAAATAGAACACTACCAATCTGTGAGTGTCAACACTTATCTGTCTCTTTAACTTAATTCCTGTCTACGTGAATTTTAACTAATTTTGACCAAACACCACACGAAGGTATCAACAAAATGCACATCATCAATGATGGCAGCAAATGAATTTGATTGCCTCCACATCACTGTTGTTCTTCAAGGAGGCGAATGAATAGTGACTAATTGGGTCAATGGCGTGTTCCTTGAAAGCCTTGGACCCTGACTCATTCTAACAATTCTCAACTTACAAAAATATCCACAATTTTCCAAGATTGGTAGATTTCAAGAGGCCATGTTTACATGGCAAGAATTTTCATATTTCTTTGTTGAGAATATATATTGGAAATATAAATGAAATTAGATTTACATTTGTAAAAAGGAAAAAAAATATTTTCTTAAAGTTCATTTTTTTCTTTTCCTCCTGCCATCAAGTTATTTATCCGTTGATCAGTTATTTTTTTATTTGTCAAACTATTTTAAAGATTACTTTCATTAAGAAAATGACTTAAAAAATATTGATTATGACTTTTCCCCTCATGATTGCCAAAATGTGATAATCGATGGTGTAAGATATTTTTTTCACCAATCAATTTCTGTTTTTGAAATCATTTTTTTTCTCGTCATTTAATGCATGATGTGGTTGATTACGATACAACAATGACAAACACTCCTTCCTTCATAAAGATCGTCGATGCATGTACAAAACTACATTAATGGTTGAGTTTGTACGAGAAATATAACTTTTGTGGGAAATCAATTTCTGAAAAAGATATTTTTTAGAAGGTAATTTGTTTTATGTGGTTTGGATTGGGGATGAAAGTGTCGGGTAAGGGTAGTCTTTTGGAAAAGAAAAAGACCTATAAATTTTGGATATTTTTAAATATAAAATTCAACCTAAAATGATTAAAAAGTTATTAGTATCCCATTTTTTGCATTGAAACCTTAATTGGAGACAGTATTATTTTAAAGAAAAATAATAATAATATGAAATTAATCATATCAAATATTTGAAAAAAATTATAATTATAAAATTACAACCAAATTTGAAAATTTAACTATATTAAAAAAGCATATCATTAAAACCTAAGTTTTATATCGAACTACATCAAATTAGTTTAAACTTTCATATTCAACTACATTGAAATAGTTTAAGCTAATAATAATACTTAATAAAAAATGTAAAATTCAAGAGATATTATTTAAAATTAGAGTTATATTAAAAAGATATTTATTTTAAATTTAATTCTATCGTGTGCCCAGCTATATCCTACCCAACCTAATTGATTTTGTTTGAGTTGAGTTGAGTCGGGTTGATGACAAATTAGTCCGGGTCATCGATTTATTCATTTATTTTTTTTTATATTTTTTATTATTTTTATATTACTTAACATTAATTATATTTAAAAAAATAAAGAAACATATTTTTTTCAATATTTGTAATGATTTTAAAGGATATAAAGTATAAATTTGTAATATATTTTAAA
>LTAE01001141.1:36411-54763 GCA_001647135.1 Pontederia paniculata | reverse complement strand
ATATGAGCATGATGATATATGTAAGAAAGTAAAGATATGTATGATGTTTTATGATGACACTTATGTATGATTATTGATGATTAATTATGATGATATAGTTTAAGTTTCATGCTTTTATTTCATCATGAAAATACTTTTCTATTGGTTGTCTTACATATCGGGCTTCATAGCTCATGAGGATACTTCTTTTCCCCTGCATTGGATCCTGCAGGTTGGTGATCTAAGATGTCATAATTACTGGTGGTGCATGCGACGATGAATGTTCGTGATGATGATGTTGTTTGCACATGAGTAGTGGTCCTAAGTCAAGTTGTCTCTAGTTTATTTTCTTTCTAAATAATGAAATAGTTATTTATGAGACAATTTATGTTATGTAATAATTCCGCAAATAATCTATGTTATGGAAAGAGTTTTCATGAAGTTTTATATTTTTCCGCATTATCTTGACTAGTCTTGTTAGTCAACCCTTAAGTCAAGTTTAAGTATGATGTGTATCGTCTTCAAGTCCACATTTTTTGCCACGTGGCTGGGTGTGGGTTTGGGGGCGTTACATAGATAGTACGTATAGAAAATTAATGTTTGTAAAACGCGTTGCACATTACTTTGTTTTTTTTTATTTCAAATAGAGTGTTAAATTAGACTTTTCAAAAGCTTAATCATATATTTTTTATATTTGTATCCTGAACACTTTTTACATGTACACTATAACTTTGATTTAGGCCGATTCATTAAATCATTAAGATGGAATTAAATGTTAATGAAAGGCTCATCAAAATTTAAACATAGATCACGATTATGGTCCGACCACGTTAATTTTGATGAATTACCAAATATTTCAAAATTTAAGCTTTCAAAGAAAAATTATTATATTTTTATTTTTGATAGAGAATACTTAGAAACCTAATGTAACGCTCATAAAAATATACTCCTCCATGTGGCATAATGTCCTCCCATAAATGCTACACTTAACATCATAATCTTCCATGACTTTATAGTTGACCATTTGACCAATCAATGAAATACGAAATAAAAAGATATTTTAAAACTCTTTTTCATAAAAGAAAAATATGGAAGTCTTAGGTAAAATTAAAATGTCTCTCATGTACTTAAAATATTACAACTCAATGAAAAATGATTAACTAAGAGACATCGACTAATCATTTGTCAGTATATTCATCATGAGTATCAGTTGCCGCATGCGCCACCTCATTTATGTAGATCCATTACTTGCAAGATCCAAAGCAGATGAGATAATTCTCCCGTGAGCTATAAAATCTAATATGTAAAACACAATGAATAACATTTTCATGATAAACAAAAACATATGAATAAGTTATGACAATATCTTATAGATAGTCAAAGTCAATTATTTCATATCATTCTCAATCAACCATTATTTTTTTCTTTCTTTCTTTCATCAATATTTTACTTTCTTTGCATAAATAGTAAGCTATGGCAGTATCGTTAAGGATAGTCAAATATCAATTACTCATCATCCATCATTCATTATATTTACTTTCTTCCATTTATCATTCATCATTCTTTATTTTACTTTCATTCTTTACATCATCATTTATTCATCTTTCTTCAATCATCTTTCATTCACCATCAATCATCTTATCATACATCGAGCATCTAATGCAAGATGAACAATGCAATATTTAAACCAAACAGTTATCTTGTTTGACTTATCTCATTTACTAACTTTGAGGTGATTTTAAGGGTTATTTTGGGTGACAATGAATGGCCCATGGGTCTTTGAAGGTTTCATCAATAGTTCAATGGAAGTGCACAAGTCAATGACGATAAGGATAATCGAGAAATTCTTTCGTTGCAGGGTGGAGAGAAGTCCAAGTAATAGAAACTAGGTAGTAGTTGTTCTACTAGTCCTATCTTTAATCATATTATCGCTCTCGAGCATTCAATACATGCCGACCTCATCATTTATTTAGGTAAATATGGTTAACTCCTTTCTTTTCCACATATTAATCCTTAAAATTCAAAAAAAAACTACCATCATCTATCATATGGAATTTTCACTAAAATGATAATAAAAAAATTGTAAATATTCTTCACGACCCGTGAAAGGCTAGGCGTTCATGGCCCGTGACATGTTCCTCTATGGTCGTGATCGAATATGTGATATCCTCTTTAATCCTCACGGCTAGTGACATGTTCTTATGATGCACGTAGATTTTAACATATTTTTCGTAGCATACTTGGTTCATTTTGCCACAGTTTTTGCATATGCATCATTTATGAGGTTATTTATATTTATCTATTTTTATTTAAAAAAACTATTCATTTTTTTGGTTTTTTTTACATAGGAGGCAAGAGGACGAAGAGACGAAGACACTAAAAAAATGACACCCAATTCATAGTTTAAATAAGTCCAAAATCACGATTTGAAGTAGTGGAATTTTACTAGGGCATATGGTCATGGCCCGTGAAACTACTCTTCACGGTTGTGACCGCAGCTACAAATTGATCTATAGGTTATCACGGGTCGTGACAACCTCATATGAGATTGTTAGCCTTGGTACACCGTGAAAACTATATCATGACCAGCGACAACCCGTAGACTAATTTTGCCGCGCTCATGGCCTTGAAGAGCAATTTTGCGAGTCGTGATGTTGTGCTGCTATGGAAGAGAGGTTACAGTCATGATCGTGAAAATAGTTTCACAGGTCATGACATCGTGCTGAATTTGAAGATGAGTTATGTCATGATCGTGACAATTCTATCATACGTCATGAAAATTTCAAGGATAAAATTTATTTTTCATTTTGGACGTGTTTACTTTTATTATTTTTTTAATAATTTGACCTGGGATTAAGCCACATCTGCTGAAAATTAAAGTTCTCCGAGCCAGGATTCTTCATATTTGATGTGCAAACATATAAATAAGACTCCAAAGCCTCATTTGAGTGGATGTTAGATGTTCTTCAAGCCATATTATTTTTGAGACCAGAGCCAGATGCTGAAAATTTTCTATTGAGATCAAGAAGAAGGAGAGCGGTGCATTCAAGAGAAGGTCGCGCTGTTGGGATTTAGAGTTTAATTTTTTTTCTTCTATTGGTATAAACTTTTTTTTTCTTTTCATTGTTATTTTTAGGGAATTTTGTGAACCTTGTGTTAGGTTGATTTTTTTTCTTAATAAATTATTTCTCTTCAACATGATTGTCATTCTTAATGTCTTTTCACTATGTGGTGATTGACTAAATTGCTTATTGATTGTTTGCGTAATCAATTTTATTCTTTCTAAGTGCATGAGAAATTGATTCTTGAATTTAAATTAAAATCATTTGTGTCATAACCTAAATTACTCGTTTGAGATTATTGTTTGGTCTATTGATTGGACTTGCTTAAGCAGTCAATAATTTAAGTTATGCAACATTAACACATATTAAATTAAGATTGATTAAGGGTGGATTCACTTGAACATTGTAATTAATATGAATTTAAGATAGGTGATTGCACATGTTTAGAGGATCACAACTTAGAAAATTCTTAGTCCATCGTTAGATTTAATATGTGCTTAATTTTATCCAATCTAACTTAGTGGAAACAAAATCCCTAATCTCCCAACCTTATTTGATTTAATCTTATCTTGTTTCATCTAGTTCAGTTTATCTTTCTTTTCTTTTCTTCTCTTCTTCTGTTTCTTGATTATTTTTTATTAACTCCTGAAATTAGATAGGTTAAGTTACATTAGTCCTTGTGGGTTCGACATCCTTACTCTTAAACACTTTATTACTTGAATGACTAGTGTGCTTGCTAATGTAATTAGAACACATCAACTCTCACGGCCGTGACATAATACACAATATCTTCTCTACATCTTCGCAACCCTTGACTTGTTCTTTCACGATCATAAATGAATGTCTGATGTCTTTTCTTCCACTTCGCGACCCGTGACTAGTTTCTTCATGGCCGTGACCAAACATTTGACCTCTTCTCTTCAACTTCAAGGCCCGTGACAACACGTTCATGGGTGTGAATCTAAAACTAGCGAAGGGTGATGGTTTTCTTCATGGTTGCGCCTGAAGAGGCAATACTTTGTGCAATTGCTTCACAAGCATGAAATCAAATTTCATGGTCGTGACCAAAGGCACGAGATGCCTTCACGGGCGTGAAATCCAAACACGATCGTGACGACTTAATGTGTTCGATGCTCTCTCTCTCTCTCTCTCTCTCTCTCTCTCTCTCTCTCTCTCTCTCTCTCTCTTTATGTTCTTTTTGTATAGAAAATCTCATATAAATTAGATCTGAAACAATTAACATTTAGGAGACTAGACATGTATAAAAACTTCATAATTTTGACAATAATCTATTCCTGTCTAGGGACAAGAACTCAACATGCAATTATTTATCATGAGATACGTATCTAGAGGGATCCGCCTATGTACATACCTAATCTCGTTGGATTTTCTCCTTTGTTCTACACATCCTAATAATCCTCGTTCATGTTCCCTTGAGATCTCACAGCCATCAATCTCCTTCACGTTCTCCTAAGGGGATTTTAGCAAAAGTTTAGGATAAAAAGAATGAGAGAGAGAACACCATGAGGTAAAGGGGAAATTTCTTACCTCTGCACTTGGGAGAAAAGAGAGAAAAGGGAGAGGAATATGTGATAACTAGGACTTTGTAGGGAAGAAAAAGAATTATGAGATTTTTCCCCATCCTAACGTTATTTGATCTAGGAGTCATAAGTTGAAAGTACACTACATGGACCACCTTGTGTAAATTGGAGAAATGCCTAAATGCTAATTCAAATTACCTAGTGCAAACTTTTCATTCAGAACCTGAAAATAATCGGGCAAGTAAACCCATATGGGACTCTTAAATCCTGGTTACCTAAGATCTTATGGTCTAGGATCCATCGGCCTACATCACTACAAGAAAAGTGATCATTAACGACCAAATATTAACGACGAAATGAAAAAATAGTCATTAACAATAATCATTAGCGACGAGTAAATAAAATTGTCATTAATTAATAAATATACAACGATGAGCAACCCTGATTGGAAGATAGAACTAGAAGAAATGTTGTGTTACTGTGGAAGAGATGTTACAATCATGACCGTGAAAACAATTTCAAAGGTCGTAACATCGCGCTGAATTTGAAGACGAGTTATGTCACGATCACGACAATTCTATCATGTGTCATGAAAATTTTTAAGATAAAATGTATTTTTCATTTTGGGTGTGTTTTATTTATTTTTTTTTTTTTGAAGAGTTTGACTTGGGATTAAGCCATATATATTGGAAATTAAAATTCTACAAGCCAGGACTCTTCATATCTGATGTAAAAACATATAAATAAGACTCCAAAGCCTTAGTTGAGCGGATGTTGGATGTTCTTCAAGCCATATTATTTTCGAGACCAGAGTCAGATGCTAAAGAAATTCTATTGAGATCAAGAAGGAGAGTGGTCAATTCAAGAGAAGGATTTAGAGTTTAATTTTTTTTCTTCTATTGGGATAAACTTTTATTTTTTTTTTCTTTTCATTGTTATTTTTAAGAAATTTTGTGAACCTTGTGTTAGGTTGAACTTTTCTTAATAAATTATTTCTCTTCAACATGATTGTCATTCTTAATGTCTTTTCTCTATGTGGTGATTGACTAAAATGATTATTGATTGTTTAGCGTAATCAATTTTATTCTTTCTAAGTGCATGAGAAATTGATTCTTAAATTTAAGTTAAAATAATTTGTCATAACCTAAATTACTCGTTTGATATTATAGATTATTTGGCATGTTGATTGGACTTGCTTAAGCAGTTAATAATTTAAGTTATGCAACGTTAACACATCTTAAATTAAGATTGATTATGGGTGGATTCGCTTGAACATTATAGTTAATATGAATCTAAGATAGGTGATTGCACATGCTTAGAGGATCACAACTTAGACAATTCTTAGTTCATCATTAGATTTAATATGTGCTTAACTTATTCAATCTGACTTAGTTGAAACAAAATCCCTAATCTTCCAACCTTATCTGATTTGATCCTATCTTGTTTCATCTGGTTCAGTTTATCTTTTCTTTTCTTCTTCTGTTACTTGATTATTTTCTCTATTAACTCTTGAAACTAGATAGGTTAAGTTACATTAGTTCTTGTGGGTTCGACATCCTTACTCTTAAACACTTTATTACTTGAACGAATAGTGTGCTTGCTAATGTAATTAGAACACATCAACTAACATGGCCGTGACATAATACACGATATCTTTTCTACATATTCACAACTGACATGTTCTTTCACGATCGTAAACGAATGCTAAATGTCTTCTCTTCCACTTCGCGGCCCGTGACAAGTTTCTTCATGGACGTGACCAAACACTTGACCTCTTATCTTCAACTTCACGACCCGTGACAACACGTTCATGGGTGTGAATCTAAAACTCGCGAACGTGATGGTTTTCTTCATGGTTGCGCCCGAAGATGCAATACTTTCCGCATTGCCTTCACGGGCGTGAAATCAAAATTCATGATCGCGACCGAAGGCGCGAGATGCCTCCACGGGCGTGAAATCCAAACACGGTCTTGACGACTTAATGTGTTTGATACTATTCTTTGTCTCTCTCTTTTTCTGTTATTTTTGTAAAGAAAATCCCATATATATTAGGTCTGAAACAATTAACATCTAGGAGACTACACATGTATCAAAACTTAATAATTTTGACAGTAATCTATGAATATCTAGGGACAAGAACCCAACATGCAATTATTTATCATGAGATACATATCTAGAGGGATCCGCCGGTGTACATACCTAATCTCGTTGGATTTTCTCGTTCGTTCTTCACATCCTAATAATCCTCGTTCATGTTCCCTTGAGATCTTAGTCACAGCCATCAATCTCCTTCACGTTCTCCTAAGGGGATTTTAGCATAAGTTTAGGATAAAAAGAATGAGAGAAAGAGAAAACCATGAGGTAAAGGGAACTTTTCTTACCTATGTACTTGGGGAGAAAAGAGAAAAAAGGGAGAGGAATATGTAATAACTAGGACTTTGCAGGGAAGAAAAAGAATTATGTGATTTTTTTCCCCATCCTAAGGCTATCTGATCTAGGAGTCATAAGTCAAAAGTCCACTACACGGGCCACCTTGTGTACATTGGAGAAATGCCTAAATGCTAATTCAAATTACCTAGTGCGAACTTTTCATTCAGAACTTGAAAATAATCGAGCAAGTAAATCCGTAGGAGACTCTTAAATTCTAGTGACCTAAGATCTTCTGATGTAGGATCCATCGGTCTACATGGACTCTCTTGTGCAACCTTGATTGGAAGATAGAACTAGAAGAAATGTGTTTATCTATTGTTTAAAAGTATAAGCTCAAAAGATACTTGTGCCTTCAACATTATATATCATTTGACATACTTTCTCTATAAGCTGGGATGTTTTACTATTTAAATTCTTTATGGATCAGAAACTTTAGAAAACTTGAGGATTGATGAAAGTGCATTGCTAGTGAAGAACAAGAGAAAGATGGTGCAATGAAAGTATTGATATGCAGGATATATGTTATGATGGAAAGTCTTGAGTATTGCTCAGGAATTTTGCTTGAGAATAAGCAAGACTTTAAACTTGGGGGAGTTTGATGTATGCTAAATTAATCATAAATTTCATAATATATTGAACTTTAATTTTGATTAATTACATTATCTCATGCATCATTGTCTAATAATTAACTTCATTTTAGTTTTCAAAGTCATAATCGCATAATGTCGTGTGTTTTTATGTTCATAGTATTTGGCAGCGCGATGGAGAAAGACCACAACAAATTAGAGTGGTTTCGACATCAAAATAATTAAAAAAATTAGGAAATCACGACAGTGACAAGCTAGTCATGACCCTGAGCACGTGTGACATATATAAATGGACTTTCATGGACCGTGAAACCAATTTCATGGTCGTGACAATGATGAGACGATAGAGTCATGACCAACAACTCTCACGACTATTTTGAGTATCACCACCCATGAAGGTAGTTTCATGATCGTGTGCATGTCCAAGCCAAAGTACAACGAATAACGTCTTGGGCCATGAAGGCATTATCATGACCATGAGAGAATAGGATGATGGATGATGATGATGATGAGTACAGATGGTCACGGCCAATGATATCTTGATCATGGGTTGTAAATATCTTGACAAGAAGAATTTTACATACGATCATGATCATGATATCTAGTCATGGGTCGTGAAGAACTTGAAGATAGATTGCAACCTTTCAGTCACGATAGTGAAACTCATTTCACGGGACGTGAAACCTAGACATTGTTGATATCAACTTATAGTCATGAGCGTGATAGTTATATCACGGGCCATGAAATGCGTTCCGAAATAAAATAAAATTTTGTTTTGAACCGATTAAATCTTATCTTTTGAGGATTTTGACCTAGGATTGAGTTAAATCTGCTGGAAAATAAAGTTTGACATATTAGGACTCTTCAAACCTATTGACACCTACTGAAAATCTATCAATAAGATCTTGATGCCTCATTTTTGGGGTGATTCAATAAGCTTGGAACTTTATGCTTCAAGCTTGAAGAGAGACTAACGTTAGAGAAGAAGACGAAGTCCATCTGCCTAGATTTCGAAGGAGACCATCGTTGAGGTGTTTAGTTCTTAATTATTTTTCTTTGTAATCTTCTTGCTCTAATTTTGAAGGACGAACTTCTGCTGAATTTTCTGTTTTATTTTTGTGAAGTGAATTTTATTATGAGGGAAATCGATTGAACTCTTGATTAAATTAATTTTAGTTCTTCAAATTTCCTATGGCATGAATGTTGTTCTTAATATTTTTTCGTTGATTATTTGAGGATTCGATTTTTCTAGCATCATGGAGAGCAATAATGATTCTTATTTCTCTTTAATCTCTAATATTAATCTTTGATTTTATTCGAAGCATTGCATGTCATACTTGAGTAGCATCCTGGAGAGAACCATTTAAATGTGTGGTTTATTAGATTGACATCCTAAAGAGGAACAATCAATAGTTTAGAAAATATATTTTAATGCATTTTAACTTTCAGAAGATAAGATTGACGTTTTGAAAAGAAACAGTCAAGTCTATTTACAATTAAGATAATTTACTCATTCTGGAGATAAAATCATATCTTGGATACATCCTAATCAACATAAAAATTTGATTGAAATTGAACTTTCATTAATCTTTTGATAAAATAGAGTTTAGCCCTATTTTATCTTATCTCATTCTGATTTAGAGTTTATTATCATCAAAATTGTTCTTATCTTTTCCTTTTTATTTTAAAAAAAAATATTTTTTTCTCAAAAAAACTCAGTTATCTCTTAGTAGTTAGTAATATTAGATAGATAATTAATATTAATCCTCATGAGAATGATACTCTACTCACTTTCTCTATTACTTAATACGATTAGTAAACTTGATAGCGAATATATCTATTATATTAACACACATCAACTAGTAACATAGCTATCCCAAAGCTACTTAGTTCATGTTGCATGGTCTTCTCCACATCACGCAATAAAGATAATTCTCGAGCTTCCTCCCCCTTGTGGGCCCTGACATGGTTTTTGCACCACCATTGACAATGTATTGGCAAACTCCTAAAAGCTCAGGAGTGCTATTTTTCAAAGTCACCAATGGCATAAGTGAAAGATAAGACACATTAAAACACATTGAAATCAGAGCATTAAATCAAGACATCGACGAGAGGGCAACAAAGACTAACCACAAATACAACTAAAGGAGAAGAGGATTAGGAGATAAACAGGAGGAACCTCATGGAATGCAACATCGATTATAGATATATGAAGGACCCATAATACATATGGATTTCTTGTATAGATGAATTATGCTAGGTTTCTATAGTGATTTGCTTTAATAATGATTGTTATAGTCACTCATCATATCGAATACAAGATTAGGTCCCCAGATTTTATCATAGATTGGATATTATTCTCGTGAGATTTCTACACAAATTCTAGGTTTTGTTCTCCCAACGAAAGCATCAATGTGTCACGTCGAAGCAAACTCGGCGCACGTCGGCTACCATTGATCCCATAGCAATAAGGCTAACATGGTATGCATCAGAAAGACACATGGTCTGCATTAAAGTCATGTTCCATTGTTTATTTGACCTAATGTCAAATATGGATTATATGGTCTAGGACATGGTTTGTGTCACCTATGACATGGTCTATGTTTCATACTTATTGCATGGATCATTGATATTAGAAGACGGTCTATGTTTGGACCCAACAAAACCTACAACATAGAGGAAGTAACCATGTTAATTAACATGGTCTGCGTTTGATCTAATGTAATCTGCATCCAATCACCTGCTTTATTTCATTTTGTAGTTGTCCTAGGATGGTTCAATGATGTGTTATGGGTCATTGTAACTATTGAAGTACTAAATTAGAGTAAAGATCTTACAAAGCAAGTTTCTTCTTATTAGCATTGGTTTCATATTGAATATTCTTAAAGCCCTCTTATGTGTTAAGGACTAAATACTAGATAAAGATAAGGGCTTAAAAAAGATAAGTTAACAAAAGTTAAAGTCCCCATATATTGCATTATTAGGAGTCAATGATATATTCATGTAGGGACTAGTAGTGTAGATGCATTAATCTTTTTAGTTCTTTTGTTGCATGGTCTTCTCTCTGTCGTGCAACAAAGAGGATTCTCAAGCATCCTCCCGTTTAAGGGCTCCATAGTGATTTGTGCACAACCATTGGCCGTTGTATTGACGAACCTTCTAAAAACTCATGAGCGTTATCTATCGAAAACTCACCTCAAGATCATTAATGCGATAAGTGAAACATAAGACACACTAAAACACATTTAAGTCAGATCATCACATTGAATCTAAGCATTGAACTAGATAAGTGCATAGAAAGAAAGAACTATGTTGGAAGAAGAGAAGAGCCTAGTAAAGCATTGCTCGTAATGTAAGAAAGAAGGGATGTATTGTATAATAAGATGACCACCATTGATATTAACATTAGATTTAATCATCGTTGAATGTCTTTATGAAAAATATAAAGATGATGATGATGATGATGATGATTATTATTATTATTATTATTATTATTATTATTATTATTATTATTATTATTATTATTATTATTATTATTATTATTATTATTATTATTATTATTATTATTATTATTATTATTATTATTATTATTATTATTATTATTATTATTATTATTATTATTATTATTATTATTAATCTTGGATTATTACTTTTAGGTTGACTTCGTTGATAGATATCATGTCATGATGGACCTTGGATTATTTCTTATTGCTTGACCTTATAGTAACAAGGTAATGTTTTCGATTGATATTGTATTGATTCTCATCGTATTGTCACTTTATATGTTATGATTTAGTCTATTAAGAATTGTTATATTTATGTATTTTTTATGTTTCAAATATTGAGCGTCATGACACATGAAAGAATTTTCTCCCCTGTATTCCTGCAGATTAAATGACTACATAGATAATGATAATGTGCATAATGATGGATGCTCATGATGGATGCAGCTTGCATATGCTTATAATCCTTGGCTTAGGTGCCTATTGTGTCATCAATTATATTGAGTTGTAATATTAATAGCATAATATTTTTAGGCATTATAGATTGATATAAAATTTTCACATTTTATGATAAAATTTATATTATTTTATATTTTTTATTTGTCAAATAGTCAAATATACAATTAGAGCATGACATAAATATCGTAACGTCTTCAAGAGAGCATTTTGCCAAGCAATGGTATGCTCTAGGGGTGTTATATCTAATATGTATATAATTTATCCATTTAAGTTTAAATTAATCTTCTTATCAATATAATTATAGAACTCCGGGCAACGTAGGCTTTGCATGCTTCGTAATGACATGCAACCAGCTTTTTTATTAGGTAAATTAGAAAAGTATTGAGTTGCTTCTTATTATTTGTAGATAAACTTGGGATCTTAGTTAAAAAAACTAGAAGGAAGAAACTTTATAAAGTTATGAGTCGTTGAGGCCCATTCCAACTAATTTATTATCTCGGGCTTACACAACTAAATTATTGCGGATAGAATTTTCAACAATAATTATCTATATGTACAAGATATTGGACTTGATATCTTATTTAAGTTGATTCACGTATAAATTTAATTACCATTATCAAAGTGAAGGCTTTTTTAAAAAAAATAAAAGATGCTAGATTATCTATTAATATAGGAACCAAGAGAGTCGTGATACAAAAAATTCTGGAGCTCCCGAGGAGGAGAGTCATGCCAAAAAGCATCTACAAAAGAGGATCTAGCCCAATTTGCTAAATAATCAGCAGTCGTGTTTGCTTGTCCAAAAATGTGGGCAGCAGTAAAGGAAAGGAGGGATTCAATGGCCATCCAGCAGTCATGCATCAGGTTTTGGAGTCTCCATGGATATTTGACCTTCTTCTGAAGGATGGAGATCATATTCACTGAATCACTCTCAAAGACGATATGTTTGTATCCCAGTTGCTTGCATCGAAGTAACCCGCATCTAAACGCCCAAGCTTCTGTGGCCAGCACCGTGTAGAAGTGTCCATGTGCTGCCCCTGCAAAAAGGAAGTTACCATTAGAAGAACATAGTAAAAAAAAGCCTGCACCCCCGACCTCTCCGAGTCCCGTAAAGGACCCGTCTGAGTTAAGTTTAACCCAGTTAGGAGGAGGGGGCTCCCACCTGACCAAGATAGGGTCATTTTGGGTGGGGGTTCCCTCAGAGAAGTGGTACCGAAAATATTCCTCACAAAGAGCCCGAGACCTTTCCCATACAGCAGATATAGATGGATGGTTGGAGTTAAACATGATATCATTCCTTAGATTCCAAATACCCCAGAAATAATTAGCAATTAGTGACAGAATTAAATATCTAGAAGATTTTATAATATGGATGCAGTATCCAATTACCAGACGACCATGTATCAAAATAGTTGAAATTAATTGACATTCTCTGTTGAAATAGGTTCCATAGTTGCTTACTCACTGGACAAGAAAAGAATAGGTGCACGATAGATTCAGTATGAAAACCACAAAGCACACAACATGTATTAATGAAGTTATCAAAAGACTTAATTCTATCTTTCGTTGGCAGTTTATAGTGAGATAACTTCCATATGAAATTTTGAATTTTTGGGGTAATAGGAATGTCCCATATTAAACTCCAACCAGACCATCTATTACTACCATGTATGGGGGCAGGCTGATTAAGGAATCTGAAAATAGACTTTGTTGTTGCAAGCCCATGGGTATCCTTTACCCAAATCCACTTATCATCATGGGGATTAGCAGGCAAATAAATGGCAGCAATGTGGTCACCCAAAATATAGCCAAAGTAATCATACAAGAGAGCCATGTTCCAATTTTGCTCTTGAATTAAACAAGAGACCGATTCAGATTGTAAAGGGGCATGTATGTTGACATAAGTAGGTTTGAGGAAGATAGGCATGCTAAAGATCCATGGGTCACTTAATACCTTAGTGGTGTTACCATTTCTTATAAATTTCTTAAGTCCTAATTTAATCTCATTCATAACTTGTGTTATTAACCTCTAGCTCCAAGTCTCAGCTTTAGGTTTAGGATGGGTGTGCCATGGATGAGGAATGCCATACTTACATGAGACTAAGGATCCCCAGATATCTTGCTTATTGTTTAAGATATTAAGTACCCTGGTTGCTAATAAGGAGGATCTAACTTTGTAGGTGTTTTTAATGCCCAAGCCTCCCTCATATTTAGAATATTGTAGGGTGTCCCATTTTATCAAATGAGCTCTTTTCTTGCCATCTGATGACCAGAAGAAGCTCCTGGAACATTTTTCTAACTTGTCAATGGTTCCTATGGAAAGGTATACTAAACTCATAGAATAGTTGGGGGATGTATTCAGGACAGATTTGATTAGTGTAGTTCTACTTGCTTGGTTAAGGAGCTTCATTTTCCAACCTGCCAATCTAAAGGAGACCTTGTCTGATAGATAAGACTGATCTTTGATTGATAAGAGTTTATAAGCTATGGGGACTCCTAGGTATAAGAAAGGATAACTACCCTTTTTCATCTGAAGTATATCCATTATATGTGCCCTCCTACTGCAGTTAAATTTTGGGGGAAAATAAACTTGTGATTTTTGGTAATTGATTTTTTGGTTTGTTAGAATACCATATAATTTGAAGACATCCATGAGTCTTTGACAATTGGACTTTGTAGCTGCAATGGTGACTAGGAGGTCATCAGCAAAAAGTAAGTGGCTTAGTTGAAAATTATTTACCCTGAAGGGTATAATTCTTCCTAGAGACACTTCTTGATTCATCAGAGATGTAAAGACTTGGGATACCAAGATGAACAAATAGGGTGATAATGGATCCCCTTGCCTTATACCCTTACTACTAGAAAATGTTGATGATGAGACACCATTTATACAACAGGTAAAGGAGGGAGGAGTGATACAAGATTCAATCCAGATTCTGAATTGAATTGGGAAATTCATACTAGGGAGGACATTTAGGATGGCAGACCAGGAAACCCTATCAAAAGTCTTTTCCATGTCAGCCTTAAGGATTAGGTGTTTTCTTTTCCCTGATCTCATTGAATGTGCAATCTCTTGGGCAACCAGGATATTATCATGTATGGATCTCTTAGCCACATAAGCTAATTGTGCAGGGTCAATAAGGGTTTCCAGTACTAGTTTGAGTCTGTTAGCAATGATCTTAGCTATGACTCTATACAAAACATTGCGGAGAGACATTGATCTATAATCAGTAATAAGTTTAGGTTGTTCTTCTTTGGTATAAAAATCAGGGCTGTTTTTGTCCATTCAACTGGTAAAATACCAGTTTCAAAGAAGGTCAGCATATTATTGGTAATCTCAGTGCCTACAATGTCCAAGTACCTCTCATAAAATTCAATGGTATAACCATCTGGCCCAGGGGCTTTGCCAGCAGGCATTGCCCATAAGCACTCCTTAATCTCTTTACTAGTGATAGGAGAAGTAACAGAGGCATGGTATGAGTTGTCCAAGATATGCAAGGAAGGCCATGAGGTGATACCTACTGGAGGTGAGGGGTCTGTTTCCCAAAGTTTCTTGTAGTGTGTTAGAAAAGAGTTCCTAATGTCTTCCTCTTTGGATATAGCCCTACCTTGGTTATCCCAGATGACAGATATTTGGTTCCTCCTATTTCTAATTATTGTACTCAAGTGAAAGAACTTGGAGCTTTTGTCCCCATCCTTAAGCCAATTGATCCTTGATTTGCTCCACCATTTTATACTAATTTGCCTAAGAATAGTTGCATGGTGATTGTAAAGTGACCTAAGGTTGCCCAATTCATTATCACTAAGTCTTGTTCTTACATCTTTAAGTTCTAAAAACTAGATCTCTTGTTTCAATTGTTGAGCTTTAGTCTCCAGTTTGCCTAAATCATGTTTGTTCCAATATGCTGTTTTTTGTCTGATAGCATGCAAAGCATTATGTATAGAGGTGGAGTGGCTCACTTTTTCCCGTTCCTCCTGAACTATTTTCCTAGGTTCAGGGTATTCAAACCAAAAGTGCTTGTACCTAAAAGGTCGGGGATGATGTTTAGTTTGGTCATTTGTATTGAATATGATGGGAGCATGATCAGAGGCACATCTATGAAGTGTCTCAAGAGATGAGTTAGGAAACTTTTCTAACCAAAGTTTATTAATCAAGAGCCTATCAAGTATGCACAGAATCCTAGCGCTGACTGACCTATTGTTGCACCAGGTATATTGCATACCTTGAAGGGGGACATCAACAAGACCCTGATGTTGTATCAGGTTTTATAATGCTCTAATTGACTTCGTTAGTCTAAAGGGGCACCTCCTAATTTATCTTCAGGTGTAATAATGTAGTTAAGGTCTCCTAATAAGGCCCAAGAGATGTCATCTAAGGCTAACGAACTAAGATCCTTCCAAAGTTTGTCGCGGTCAAGGGGCGTAGTACTAGCATATATACAATATAGTAGGAAGGAGAAGTTGCCAATGGTTACCATAGCATGAAGAACCTGAGATGAGATAAGGAGCGAGGTTATATGAGTGCCCTATGAGTGCCATGCGAGTATAATGCCCCTGTCGCACCAGAACCTTCTTGGAATATACCACGCCAATTCCGACCGAGGCGTTTGATAACTTTTTTCAGATTTGAGTTTGTCAGTATGGGATTTTACTATGACTAGAATGTCCGGACAGTGATTCCTGGATATGTCGTGGAGGCGATCCTTGACCTTGCTTCTAAAGGCGCCTCTGCAGTTCCAAAGTAGTATCTTCATCTTAGAGGTCTGGAGCATCAGACAAGATGGCCGCCTGTTCCTCTATGTTGGGTCCCTGCACAAGAGGGAGGTGTGAGTTAGAGCTGGAGGAGAGTAAGTTTTGGCTTACTTTGTGTTTGCCACCATGCGGCCTTTTAGACCGCAGAGTTGGGGTGGTGGGGAGAAACACTATTTTGCTTTCCGTGTTCTCTTATTTTCAACCCTAGTAAAGGGCGTGAGGTCCTGGTCCATATGTTCTATCTTCGAGTCCATTTGGGATGAGTCGTCCTCTTGTTCCGCCGAGAGAAACCTTGCTGCGACCTGAACTGCTAGAGCGTCATGGTCCATCGCCTTCGTCGAGAAGCGGCTCGAGGATTTTCCTCTTCGTGTTGGTCCATCGCCGAGGAAGTGAGGGGGCTGACGAAACCCTAGCTTTCCTTGGAGAAGATAAGGGAGAAACAAACACCGTATTTGTTGGGTTAGGAGAATCTGCAGCACCCGTAAGGGAGTGGCCGCCTATGCATAAGGAAAGTGCTTAGGTGGGGGAGCCGTCACATGGTGTCACGTGGTTCTTCTCGTGATTTACGCCTTTGTGCATCTCGGTATGGGAAACATTACCGAGGGTCACGTGCCCTTCCGCGTGCTGGTTTGATAATGCAATTTTCAACTTGGAGTGGCTAGCCACCGTAGGATCCATCGGAGGGTCCATATTCGACGTCGCTAGGGTTTGTTGTCCACCCTCACGCGTCGTCACCATCGGCCCTGACGCTTTCTTGTTCATCGGAGGTTGCCGCCAACGAGGTTGGTTCGAGCGCATCCAGTTGCCATACATCAGAGGATCCCTTGCTCCTAGAGATTCCGGTCTATCCAAGCACGCCGAAATGATATGACCTACTTTACCACAGTAAAAACAGAACCTAGGAAGATTGTCATAAAGAACTCGCTGAAAAAACCTTGAACCATCTGGCGCATTGATCCAGATCCCCTGTTTAATCGGCTGAGTGAAGTCCATCTCGACACAGACGCGTGCATATTTACTCCGTTCACCCCTGATAGTGCGCTCGTCTACCTTAAGTGGAGTGTCGAATCGTGCTGCAATCCGTGGGACGCTAGTCTTGTTTGCAAGTTCATACGCGAGACCTGGTAACTTGATCCATACTGGAGAGGACGTAATCTGTTCACAGAGAGGGCAGAAGTAAGGCTTTGCAAGCGTAACATGCAAGATGTTGCCCTCGATCACCCATGGACTTTCCGTTAGCACCCTGTCCTTCTCTGCAAGGTTGGAGAACTGGAAAAGCAAGAAGGAGTTAGCAAGTTCAATAATTTTCAGGGGGGAGAGAAGGGACCAGATTTTCGGTAACTCGCTTTTGAGTTGCTCCGTGGAGATGGAAGAACTGATGAAGCGACCCATTAAACAGGAAACAAGTTTCGTAGCTCGCTCAGTGACATCCTCTTTAGGAATGGTGATCTCTTCATTTATAGAGTTCTGCAGCTTCTGAAGTTGAGTCTGCGAGATAAAGGGGAATCCTGTCGCGGATGCCGTTTGGGAAGGGAGGGACCGATTCCTAACAATGTTCGCTCATGTTTCCCTAGGTGGATTTGGTAGCAAGGGGCCATGATGAGAGTTCGAGAGGTTGGGAGGAGAGATCAAGGGATTTGGGTGAGAGGAAGGAGAAGGAGCCGAAGGTGGAGGGTCAGGGGGAGGTGGGTTGAACGACATCTTTTTCAATGTTATAGCATATGACTGTAAAGTGAAGGCTTCAAAACTAACAAATTGGTAAGCAGTCTATTTTAATTTGAGCAAGGATGTGTAGCACATTCTATGTGTTGTGCACACATAAACTTTGAATCAGCTCATGTGCTAAATAGTAAAATACATGAATAATCTCTTAGCACATGGACTCCGGTCCTTAGACATTTTTTTTTCATATATAAATATGACAAGGAGCGTATAATATAATATTATAAATCATTAATAATTATATTTTCAAACACGTCCATGCATCAAATCAGCTTTAAACAAAATGACTACTAACTCCTACGCATTGTACCTATATATAT
>LTAE01001141.1:2478-34149 GCA_001647135.1 Pontederia paniculata | reverse complement strand
ATATATATATATGGTAGAATCATCTTTTGTAACATGATCGCACGTTTAGTTTTCCATGTCAAATTCAATTTATGAGTTCAACAACATTGAGTTAGTAAAAAGTAAAAAAGAAGAAGCCGAGTGAGAGAACACTCGGAAATATCCAAATTTCCAATATTTCTATAGTTGAAAATTTACCTTTATAAAGTGGAATCTTAAAACTTCGCCGCCTCATTTCACCTATAGAAGAACAAAAAGAACCAGAAATTCCAAAACACAATCCATGCACTATGGTTAAGATTACGAAATAGCCGGGAGAATTCTATTACGAATGGAAAAAGTACATGGAAGCAGGGAACATGAAATAAAGTTGGTATGATAAGCCTGCAAACTGCAAGTTTACTTGGCCAAAAAAAAAAAAAGTTTCATGAACCCAGAAACAGAATTCATTTTGGAAGGCATTGTGCCTAAATCAGGATACACTAACGAATATCCTGAATCACGTTTCAATACCATAATTCAAAACATCCAAAATAACTATGCCATCACTGATCATGGGACATGAGGAGTCTTTTTGCTTTGCTACATTTTTACAAAATCTCTTGAAGAGAAGAGTATTACATATATCGAACTTACAAGTTGTGGGCTCAATCACATTAGAAACCCTAAAAAATACAGCTATTTCAATATCAGGACATGCAATAATAATTTGATAATAAAAATCATAGATGATTTTGCAAAGGAATGGAATGGCCGAATTTAAGGCTGATTCTAATGTTACATTGACAAAGGAAGGAGCATTCTTCTCTTACTTTTCCTGTTCTGTCTCACTTGTTTTGTAATTTTCATGCACACAAGAATAAGTATGGTAACACAAATTAAGACAAAGGCAAGCCTCATATACCTGAAGTATAATGAAACCCCAGAGAAAACAAGGAAAGCAAACATCAATAGCTCCCATATCACAAGTATCACGTCCACCCTGCATCAAAATGATAATTTTATCAGATAATGTGTTATCACCATGAAGATGTTGACATAATTAACATGCAAGGAGCATATCACACATTCATTCACAAAAGATGCTAAAAGGAAGGCAAATGATCCCGTTGAAAACAAAGAAAATTTAAAGAGGTAAGCCATGCTTTATTCTTTACTAGCTCACTTGAAAAAAATTGGACAAGCTTAGGTCAAGTCTTTCTTGAAAAGGCTTCATGTTAAAGTAAAGGTCAATTGGACTGATGGAAACTAGGATCCACCTCATGGATGTGATTGAGGAAACATGACACCATGTGCCTTCTATTTGCCAAACATAGCCCAAGTACCATGTGAAGACATCAATAATTTGGCTTAAAAAGGCTTCCTTCAAAGCAAACTAAATTCAAGTTGGCTCATAATCAACGTGGGTAAGAAAGCATGCTGATTCTTTTTTCCACTTATTTTTGTGAAACCATCTTTCAAAGAATATCAAGAAAATATCCTGATAGAAAAGGCTTCTAAATAAAGTAAAAAAAATGGTCGAGTTGGCTTCGTGGAGCTTAAGGCTGACCTCATCAATTGAAGTAAGAAATCATAAATCCTTTTAAGAAAGCAAGGATGCTTGCCAAGTTATGCAGCCATCCAGAAAAATGATGGTTTTTTTCATTTTGAGAGAGAGACCATGGATTTGACTACCCATGTACAAATTCTAACAGGATTCTTTTGTGTCCAATGATTAAACTTTCAAAAGGCAATAGATGATTGTAATGAAAAAAAAACAGTAGATGATGCATGCGATCCTCATCACCACAAACAAATTTGTAGGTTGTTACTTCTATCAAATAATAGAAAAAACTAGCTTGTCTTGTGCAAAAAGAAGATGGTACTTAGAATTTGAAAGTTGATATAACCACATAAATGAAAAAGTGATCCTTAAATTTTTCCACCCAGATTTATTTTTGTACCCCTTCATTTCGGCAGCACAGCTTATCAGTTTAACTTATGGAATAAAATGCAACATGAACAAATAATCCAGATTATTAGCAGGCATTCAAAGGGGGAATACTACCACCAGATTCATAATGAATTAATACTGAGCTCCATTTGCAACGCGCCCCACCCCTACGGAAACTATTGCCTACGCTTGCAGCTCGCTTAGTGTCAGTAGAAGGGAAGAAAAGAGGGTTACTCCTTTTAGGAACATAGCTCGCCTTACGACTGTTGCACTACACTAGGCTGCTACTAGGTAAAGAACGGAGGGAACTGGATTGGGATCCGCTTACTGGCCAGTGCCAGCTTTGAATTGCAGCTTCATTCTTCTCTCTCAAACTTGCTTCGATATTTCTAATATGAACGGATATACTCTACTTTCTTTGAGCAAAGGGCATAGGACAAGTTAACACTCATGCAAGACCTTAAACTCCGAAGGTTGTGATACATGATTACATGTCAGAGCATCCTTCCTGTATCTGTGTAATAACGAGAGAGGTGGGTCCCACTTTCCCACTTAAATGCCACCCTATTTGACCTCACTTTCCACTCACCATAGCTATATAACGCAACCAGCACATCATTTCTCGTATTTTCCTTCTTTTCTCCTCCCAAGCCTTGTAAACTCAGCCACCAGCTCAAGTGACGAAAATGGGTGCCATGCCTCATTGATAAGCTCCAAATTAAGATTAGGAAGAAGAGAAATTTCAGCAAGAACAAGGAGAAGGAGCAAGAGCAAGGGCAAAAGGAAGGAGGAGAAGGAGAGGTATGAACAGGGGGATCATCTTCTCCAACCTATGTCAAATTGCAAACAATTCAATTGTGCTTATCAAGAAGGAAGAATGTAGGAAAGATTTTAGTTTCATGATTGGGATTTTAGGAATTTAGTTTCACATAATGCATGCCATGTTTTAAGGAAATCTATGTATGCTTATATGCATGATGTATGTGTGAATATATTCATGCTATGATGCTAAAAACCTAGGGGATTTCATGTTACAAATATACATGGGAAAGACTTAGGAGTGAGCCCTAGACCAGTTTCTGGTTTTTTTCCAATTTTGACATTAATCGGTTCAACCGGCCAGGAAGTCGGTTGACCGACTCGCGAATTTGCCACCATAGTAGCGAGGTCAGTTGACCAATGGTTCGACCAGAAGGGGACCAGAAGCGAAAGTCGGTCGACTGATCCTAGACAAAGGTTCGACCAACCCTAAATGAAGGTCCGACTGACCCTACTCAAGGTTCGACCGACCTGAGGCTGATTTTGTTCAATGTTTTCATATTAAATTGTTTATCTTGCTTTAAGTCATAAGTGTAGGTTATTCTTATGATTATGATTAAATGAGGCATGATGCATTGTTTACTTATGATCAATAGCATATGCTATGCATTGAAATTACTTATAATGCAATTGATGTGTTATATAATAATAACCGAGAAACAAAATGCATGCTCAATCGTAGTAGGATTAAAAGATGAACCATGTAATATTTATATTGTTTGATGTATTGTAATTAAAAGATTGACTAAGACAAGTCTAAGCACACCAAAAGAAGATGGGGAAGTAAAGTCCGACACCAAAGATGATGTGTGTGCTTCCGGGAAAATTATGTTTCGCACCTTAATCGATGTGTGTACTTTTCATGTCCTAAGAGTGGCAATATGAAGGGTACAAAGTGTATCCTTGGTCTAATCAACCTAAAGAAGAGTGTGTGCCGATGACTCTTAATCAGATAAGATGATAAAAGGACATGTGACATGGGAACGACTTATGAGAAGTTACATGATTAACCTCTAAAATGTCACATGATAAGACAATTAAAGATGAAGAAAAAGACATGAATAATAAAGTCAAGTCAAAAGGGCTATGTGCGTTGAAAGTCAATGCTAAGTAAAATATTCATGTCTAAAAATGTATTATATTGATAATGCTAAGTATATGCTACATTTATTGATAATGTCAAGTAAAGTTAAGAGGCATCATAATGATAATGCATAAACAAAATAAGAAAGTAAGCAAGATGAAAGATGGATTTAAAGTTAAGTCAATGAGCACAATATGCTAAGTAGCTAAAGTAAAGAAAAGAGGAATGGTCATATGTTGACCATAAGCCTGGGTTAAAACCCTATAATGTGCTTCAAGTTAATTTGATCTTTATATACATGACATGTAGGCCATGACATATAGGTGATATGACTCACCCATTCTTCAATCTTTACATAGTCTACCAGGACGGATGTCCCTTGCTTCTGGGTACTGTAGGTGAGGTGAGAAGGAATGATGATGCTTATGATGATGTTGCGGCTCATGATAGTGAACGCACATGGATGAGTTTTGGTCTTTCATATAGTCATGTTATGTCTTTATTGTTTTTACTTTATGTTGTAAAAGATACTGCATCGCCTTTGGACAAGCCTGTGTATCTTTTTGATGTTAAGTGACCTTTATGGACGAAGTTTTTATATGTTTAAATTCAAGTTCTTGAATTGTGTCATCTATTAATTGAGTTTAATGTCTTTCACTGATTCATTTGTGTCAAGATCTTATAAGTCTTCCGTTGATTTTGTCTCATGCTGATCCATGTCTTTTGTCATTCTCTTATTCTTCTGTTTTGACTATAATTGTCAATGGTTAAGTCAATGTCTATTACCCCATAGCGTCCCGGGAACCACTTTGAGCACGTGGTGGATATCGATCATACACATGACGATGCACGTTTCAAGGGGGTTACAGTTAGGTATCAGAGCTTGAAGTTTATGTCTAAAGTCTAAATATCTTATATGATTAAGGCAAATGTCTATATCCAAGTTGTCCAAAAGGTTACAAGTCGTAAGTCTCTAAGAAGCCCAAAGTCCATGTGCAAGGTGTCATGAGCAACCATCAATCTAAAAATACATCTAACTAGGATTTTATATTTATGTAAAGGCTAACCTTTTGATGTATGGTTGGTGTTTCAAAAAGATGAGCCACAATGAAGGAAATCAGTAAAGCATCCATGAAGGGCCGGGCCACAAGAGACTCGAATGAGGAAGATCGAGTCGTCGTGAAGAAAGTTTTTTGGAGGAGGTAAAGGATGGGAGCGAGTTGCTCACATCCAACTTTATTTATTTATATGATGCAAAATTACATCAGTAGATTAAGGTTATTTAAGACTCATAACTCCGCGCAGTCCCTCAACAAGCATTTTGCTTTTGATATGATGTTTTCTACATATACTCACTCTCCTCTAAAAATACACCCATTCCTCTGGATCCAAATGGCCCATAGAAAGGCTAGCGGTCTAGCTCGCTGCCCATTTGATACATAAACATGGATATTACGGCTGCGGTTCCCACACTTGAATGTCCAGAACTCCATTGACGAACTTGTATCAATCCAGAAGCATCTTGCCTCTTGCCATATGTTAGAGAGATTATCCAACTACATGGCATTTATGTTTCTATTGTGTCGAATAGGGATACGAGGTTCACCGAAAGATTTTGACAAGAATTTCAAGAGAATTTGGAACAAGACTTAATTATAACACTACCTTCCTTTCTCAAAGTGATGGCCAAAGTGAAAGAAAGATACAAATCTTAGAAGATATGCTAAGGGCATGTACACTGGATTGGAAAAGAAGTTGTGATGACCACTTGTCATTGATTGAGTTCGCCTACAATAATAGCTACTATCCGAGCATCGGGATGGTTCCATTTGAGGCTTTATATGGAAGACCTTGTAGGTCACTACATGTTGGAGTGAAGTGGGTGATAGGCAATTGATTGGACCCGAATTAGTGGAGAAGTATGCTAAAAAAGTAAACATGATTAAAGAGACAATGAAGGCTGCCCAGGATCGACAAAAGAGTTAATGCCGACCAAGGAAGAGAGCGGATTTTTAAAGTTGATGATTATGCTCTACTAACGACTTCACCCGCTAAGGGGGTTATACGCTTTAGTAGAAAAGGAAAGTTAAGCCCAAGGTACGTATAACCTTTTGAGATCTTGGAACAAGTCAACAAAATGACTTATAAATTGGCGTTACCTCCATCTAATTCAAGGATACATAATTTACTCCATGTTTGAATGCTCAGAAAGTGCAATTATGATAACTCACACATATTGGGAATCGAAGAATCAAATCTAAAGGACGACTTAACATATGAAGAGTACCCAGCAGAGATATTGGAGTATCGTGAGCAGTGGTGCATACACAATAAGATGGTACCAATGGTGAAAATAGTATGGACACACAATCAAAGATAAGAAGCAATATGGGAACTCGAAGAAGAGATGCAAGAACAATTCTCATAGCTGTTTGGTAAGTCCTAAGACTTAAAGTAAATTCGATGACATATTTATATTTAAGGGGGTTATAATGTAATAACCAAAAAATAAAAAAGAGAGGTGGGCCCCACTTTCCCCTTTAAATGCCAACCCATTTGATCTCACTTTCCACTCACCATAGCTATATAACCCAACCAGCACCTCATTTTCCTTCTTTTCCTTCTTGTTTTCTCCTTCCAAGCTTTGTAAACTTAGCCACCAGCTCAAGTAACAAAAATTAATGCCATGTCTCATTGAAGAGCAGCAAATTAAGAGAAGGAACAGGAGAAATTTCAGCAAGAAAAAGGAGAAGAAGCAAGAGCAAGGGCAAAAGGAAGGAGGAGAAGGAGTTTAAGAAGAGGTACTTAAAGGGGATCCTCTTCTCCAACCTATGACAAATTGCAATTGAATTCAATTGTGCTTATGGAGAAGGAAGAATGTAGGAAAGACTTTAGTTACATGATTAGGATTTTTAGGAATTTAGTTTCACATAATGCATGTCATGTTTTTAAGGAAATCTATGTATGCTTATATGCATGATGTATGTGTGAATATATTCATGCTTTGTTGCTAAAACCTAAGGGATTTCATGTTAGAAATATATAAGGGAAAGACTTAGGAGTAAACTCTAGATCAATTTCTGATTTGTCCCCTATTTCGACATAGTCAGTTCAATCGACCAGGAGGCCTATCGACCGACTCACGAATTTGCCATCATAGTACCGAGGTCGATCGACCAATGGTTCGGCTGACTCTCGGGGTTTTCATCTAGAAATAGATATGGGAAAGACTTAGGAGTAAACCCTAGACCAGTTTCTGATTTCTCCCCTATTTCGACATAGTCAGTTCAATTGACCAGAAGGCCAATCGACCGACTCAAGAATTCGCCATAACAGTAGCGAGGCCGATCGACAAATGGTTCGACTGGCTCTCGGGGTTTTCATCTAGAAATATATATGGGAAAGACTTAGGAGTAAACCCTACACCAGTTTCTGATTTTTCCCCTATTTCGACATAGTCGGTTCAATCGACCAGGAGGTCGATCGACTGACTCGTGAATTCGCCATCGCAATAGCGAGGTCGTTCGACCGACACTTGGATCGAAAGGGACCAGAAGCGAAGGTCGGTCGACTGATCCTAGACAAAGGTTCGACCGAGCCTAAACGAAGGCTCGACCAACCCTAGCAAGTTTCGAAGGAGCTAAGGCTGATTTTGTTAAATGCTTTCATTAAAATGTTTAACTTGCTTTAAGTAAGTTTAGGTTACTCTTATTATTATGATCAAATGAGGCAATGATGTATTGTTTACTTATGCATGCTCAGTCGTAAGTAAGATTAAAAGATGAATCATGTAATGTTTGTAATATTGTTTGATGTATTATAATTAAAAGATGAACAAGGAAAGTATAAGCACACCAGAAGAGGATGGGGAAGTAAAGTCCGACAACCAAATGATGTGTGTACTTCCTGGGAAGTAATGTCCCGCACCTTAATTAATGTGACATGTGTGTACTTCCCATGCCCTAAGAGTGAAACTATGAAGGGTACAAAGTGTGATATTGGCATGATCAATCTAAAGAAGAGGGTGTGTCGATGACCCTTAATCAAGATAAGATAATAAAAGGACATACAACGCGGAGACGGCTTATGGGAAGTTACATGATTAACTTCTAAGATGTCACATGAGAAGAAAATTAAAGATGAAGAAAATGACATGAATAATGAAGTTAAGTCATGACTATGTGAATTGAAAGTTAACATTAAGTAAGATATTAATGTCTAAAGATGCATTACATCGATAATGCTAAGTATATGATGGATTATACTGATAATTTCAAATAAAGTTAAGATGAATTAAAGATGTATTATAATGATAATGCATAAGCAAGATAAAAGGTAAGAAAGATAAAAGGTAAGCAAGATAAAATATAGATTTAAAGTTAAGCGAATGAGCATAATATGCTAAGAAGCTAAAGTAAATAAAAAAGGAATGGTCATATGTTGACTATAAGCTTCGATTAAAACCTTATGTGCTTCATGTTAATTTTGATCTTTATATGCATGACATGTAGACCACGACATATATGGGTGATATGATTCAATTCTTCGACCTTTCCATACTCCAACGGGACGAATGTGCACTGATTCTGGATACAAGTGAGAAGGAATGATCACGCTTATGATGATGTTGCAGCTCATGATGGTCGACGCCCATGGATGAGTTATGATCTTTCTTAGAGTCATGTTATGTCTTTTATTGTCTTTACTTTATGTTGTAAAAGACTATGCAACGCCTTTGGGAAAGTCTATGTATGTCTCTTTGATATTAAGTGACCCTTATGGACGAAGTTTGTATATGTTGAAAGTCAAGTTCTTGAATTATGCCATCTATTAATTAAGTTTAATGTCTTTCGTAGATTCATTTATGTGTCAAGATCTTATAAGTCTTCCGTTGATTTTATCTCATGTTAATCTATGCCTTTTTGTCATTTTCTTATTCTTCTATGTATTGATCATAATTGTCAATGGTCAAGTCAATGTCTATTGTCCGGAACTGTTGCAAGCACATGGTGGATGTCGATTTGTTCGCTTGGCAAGCCGCATTTTTGGGGCATTATAATCTGCACAATCCATCTTAATGCTAAAGGGGTTATTGTTTTGATTCTTATTGGTTAATTTTTATAAATATTATCTTCATGAGCCTGATACTAGGATTTTATTCTTCGCCCTCAAGTAAGATGTTTATGATTATACAAGTCCATTTCTTTCTCTCTGTTTAGAAGCAAAAAAAAAATCGCAAAAAATGTAATCTTTTTCTTTTTCATATGCGTAGTTAGAATACTCCAAAAACAACAAAAGAAACATCCAATTATAAAGATACATGAACACATCAATCCATCAAACAGAGAACCGTCTACAAAAAAGCATTAACAGATGCTAATCGAGCTATCAGAAATAGAGTCATCCTGCACCGAAACTGCGTTGAGAGTAGAGATAATTTTGGCACCTTGAGAAGGATGATGACGACGATGACGAAGAAGAAGAGGGTGAATTGGTGGAAGACGAAGCGGAGGAGAAGAAGGAGACGGTGGCCCAATCGTGCTTGGATCGGATCTGGTACTCCCTTAGCTGCTCCGCCAGATTCGATCGCGTAATCATCTTCTCTCCGTCCTCCCTGGTTCCGCGCCTCCCCGAGACTACTTCTTTTCCTCAGCCCGATACCATACCCAAGAGAGAGGAGATCAGCCACGCCGGCGGCCAGGAGTCATCCGCCGGACGGCAACGTTCGCTGCTTTGTCGGAAAATATATCAATCCGTTTGCACACATCTGCTCCGCCGTCGAGCGATGGCGTCGTAGATTCTATTCCTTTCTTCTTCTTGGTCGGAAAAGGAGAAAATTTGAACGGATTTGTGGATGGAGAGAGAGAGAGAGAGAGAGAGAGAGAGAGAGAGAGGTGGCTCTGTCGATTGTTGACCAATTCTCGACAATTCCTATCGTGGGTCAAAGGAATAAAGAGCCATTGAGCGGTCCATGAAGAGAACAGAGCAATGGAACAAAGCCCAGCCCATTATATTCTATTTGATGGGAGAGATATAATTTTTTTTCAGTTTTAATTTTAATGAAGTGGCTAAACTATAAACTATTATATTTGATGAATTTAATATATCTACTAAGTATGATATTGAACGCATCTTAATTTTTTAATACACGATCAATATAAGTCATTACTTGTTATCAATTTTATGATCCATCATCAATTATGCATTGAAAAACTAAAATACACTCAAGTAGGTACATTATACTCAACTATAAAATATAGCATTTATCGTACCTAAATTATAAACTTTTAAATATTAATTCTGAACGTATTTTATTTTTTCATTCAAAATTTTCTATTAATCTCACTTTTTAAATAATTATGAAATATTGTTTTGCCAATGCTTTTTAAGCACAATCAAAATATTTAAAAAATCTAACAAAGCAAGGATAAAAATGATATTTAATAATTATCAAGTCGCGTACTCATATTGTTTTGCTTTCAAAAAAAATAAAGGGATGTTTCTCTAAGACTAATCTTTCCATATTATTAATAATATTGTATTAAATTACTTGAGTCGACTACATTACCTTATTCACTTTGTTTTAATTTTGCAGGTAATATATATTGCAAGTAATACAGATTACTTGTGAAGTGACAATCTGAATTGCCTATGAGAGAGGAGGCAATCCAAATTGCCACACTTCACAAGCAATCTATTATAATTTTATTTTCACCTTTGACCTTTAGAATTTTATTTAACTAAATGATAAAAATAGTCAAATAAATAATAATATAATATTTTATTAATTAGTATAATTATTATTAATCATATAGTAATAGTTTTTTATCATTAAATAGATTATTGTTATTATTTCTATTAATTTTAATATCAACATTATTAATTAATCATATTTTTTTTGTATATTATAAATAATAAACAATTGAATATTAAATATTTTAATATATTAATATTTTAGAATAATAATAATTATTATTATATTATTATTATTATTAGATAATTGTATACTACTTATTTTATACATTCTGTTTCATGTATAAATTTTATGAGTTTAGGTATATATTTGTAATTCAAGTTTACATAATTTAAATTAATTTATAAACTTAATTTTATTGCTTAAGGGTATTTTGGTAAAAAAAATATATTATTCATTAATTTTTTTATATAATGAATAAAATAATAAAAATTATTTTGTATATTGCTTTGTACTAAACAAAGCAATATACATTATTGGTAATTTAATTAGTGGCGATATTTGTGGAAGGCAATATAGATTGCTAGGTAATGTGAAAAGGTAATGTAGTGAACGCAATCTAAGGGTAAAATTAATTTTTTTTTATTATTAAAAAATATAATTATATTAAAAGAATAGAAAATCCAACGTAAAATGACATTTAATACTTATCAGAAAGTGTGTTCATACTATTTTTTTTATTAAATAAGGATAATAATAACATTTATAATTATCAAAACTTAGGTTAGCAAACTCAGTCGGGAGGACATGACCAACAAAGATTGTGTTAAGTTCATATATTAAAAAAGGGTAAAGGGAAGGTGCAGTCCAGGGATGGACTGCACCTGTGCAGCCTACTAATCTCTGCCATCCAATTCCCATTTGATGGAACTGATGGTGGAGATAGAATCTGGCTCTTCTTGCCCATAAACAAAACCAATGTGCGAGCTCATCAAGGCGAGCTTGCGGCTGCATAGCATTCTGGGTAGTATATCAATGAACATCTTACAGCATCATAAACAAGATTTTAATTATCAATTTTTACACTCACCCTCCATTTACAATAACATGAATGAACGTGTAACATGTTCCAAAAAAATTAGACTGCCAAAATCTTTGAATTCCGAATCATCCGACCAAAGTTAAATAACAGTAATATTCTTATAACTTATTCATAAATTATTTCTGCAATTCTTTTTCCAAAACAAGATGTTGAATTAGCATGATTCTTTTTTTTTCTAGAAATGAATCAACATCAAACAATGAGACATTTCAATTCTGCACATTTCGTTGTAGCAGTAAAAGAATTATAGCTCTCCTTTTTTATGGTGGTCATCAGTAGCAAAAGAAAGTTTTCTCGTTCTTGCGATCTTTTAAGAGCAGAAAATCTTCTTGTGAGAGAGATTCAGTCGTTGAGAGAGAGAGAGAGAGAGCAGTGACCACAAGAGAGTTCCTTTTGGTGGTCGTCGTCAAGAGCAACAAGAGATAGGGGGAGAGAGCAGAGGGAACTCAGACCTGAGCTCGCAAAATAAGATTGCCGGAAAGAAGGAAGGAGAGAGAACTCAGAGATAGGGGAAGAGTGAAAGAGGACAGCGAGGGAAAGAAAAAAAAAGATTGGATCTAAAAGATCTGGACCCTCTATTATGGGCTGCACAAGCTGCAGTGCAAGAGCGCACTGCATCTTCCTGCTTCCCATTAAAAAAATAACCAATGTAAAAATAGGCTTGCACCATCAATAACTAGTTAAAGGACGCATTCTTGAATTGTCAAGCGCCACCCTCTAATACTAATAAGGTATATATGTTTGATATGAATTAGTTGTTTGAATGGTAAAGAATTTTGTAACTTAACTATTGAATTAAATAATTTTATAAATACACAATTTCAATTAGTTAATCGACGTCAAATGACTCAAAAGTACATAGATAATATTTTAAATAATTTAAATTATTATATGCATTCTACATCAAAGTAGTTCATTTTTGTTTAAATCATTTTAAAGTTAGCTAATATATAATAATAAAGTATATTTAATTTTACTGTATCAACAATTCATTAGCGAAAATTATTTTTTCCCGAGGTATATTAGCGATTGTGTATGCACCATGCATGCACACACTTTGAGCTTTTGAATTAGTATCACTCTCATAAAAAACATAGACAATCTGCATCATTAAATTAAAACGATACTAATTCAAAGGCTCAGAGTGTGAGTGTGTGTGACGCCCAGAATTCTAATTAGAATAGAATTCAATTTTTAATTATTTAACTAAGGGCATTTAAGTAATTTTCTTCATCCAAACCTCTATATATAAGACCAAAACTCTCAGAATTTTTCCTTCTCCTCATTATTTATGCCCTAGCCGTCTTTTCCTCCCTCAAGCCTCTATCTCTAGGTAAGACATGATCTCTCCCTCTCAAGGTTTATTATTTTGTCATCTCTTCATTGTTTGGGGATCCGTGTCAGAGGAAGGAGAATGCACGGGGAGCGCGGGACAACATTACAAAGGAGAAGAACAACGAGATTTCGACGCGGATTGCACTAGAAACGAGGTATGTAGGGGGGTCCTTAGGAATCTTCCATGGAACTCATCTTTATGATTGAGATGCATGGGTTTTTGGTTTTTAATGATGACGATGTGTTCTACGGACGTTTTTACCGATGTTTTATAGAGATCTGGATCTTAGATCTTGTGTTTTTGCGTATGACCGAAGGGAAGCGTTTCTACGCAAGATGACACGGTATGTTTCTCGGACACATTATATCAAAAGATGGAATCTCTGTAAATCCAGTAAAGGTGGAGGTTGTGACAAATTGGGAAAGGCCAAAGAACGCAACAGAGATCATACGCTTCCTCGAAATAGCAGGCTACTATCGACAATTCATCAGAGGTTTTTTCAAAATAGTCTCTCCACTAACTAACCTGACGAAGAAGGAAGTGAAGTACGAGTGGACCCAGCAATGCGAGGAAAGTTTCCAGAAGCTGAAGAACACACTCACCACGGCACCGATACTCACAATCCCCATTGGGAGTGGAGGTTATGTGGTGTACACATATGCGTGCGGAACGACTTAGGATGTGTACTGATGCAGCACGGCAAGGTGGTGGCCTATGCTTCGAGACAACTGAAGAAACACGAGCTGAACTATCCCACACACGACTTGGAGCTGGCAGCAATTGTGTTCGCACTGAAGATATGGAGGCACTACCTTTATGGTGAAAAATTCGAAGTCTTCACCAACCACAAGAGCCTCAAGTATGTGTTTTCACAGAAGGATCTGAACATGAGGCAAAGAAGATGGTTAGAATTCCTCAAAGACTACGAGTTCGCCATAAGCTATCATCCTGGAAAGGCGAATGCAGTTGCGGACGCTTTGAGTAGGAAACGAGCAGGTGGACTTGCATGTCTGAGAGTACGAAGATGGAACATGATAGATAATATAGTGCAGTGGAATCCAAAGCTCACAGAGTGAGGATTATTGATGGTGACTCACATGGGAGTGCAGCTTAATCTGGTGACCAGGATTATTAGGGCTCAACAAGAAGATGTCAAGCTACGTGAGAGAGATGATGCAGAGTTCAACATTTCTATAGATGGGGCAATCCGATATAAGGGACGTCTATGGGTTCCCAAGAACCAGGAGCTACACAGAGAGATGCTAGATGAGTGCCACAAGACGGAGTTTTTCATCCACCTTGGCAGCACGAAGATGTACAATGACCTACAAAGAAGCTTCTAGTGGAGGAACATGAAAAGAGAAATAGCTAACTATGTTTCTAGATGTCTTGTTTGTCAACAGGTGAATATCGAGCATCGGCGATCTTATGGGACTCGTCAGCCACTCAGCATTCCAGAGTGGAAGTGGGAGCACATCTCGATGGACTTCATCACCAGACTTCCCCGCACGAAGAGAGGATACGATGCAATTTGGGTGATCGTGGACCAGCTAACAAAATCAGCACATTTCCTACCGATGAAGACCAAGCAAACGATCGAGAGCTTGATGGAGCTGTATACCAACGAGATTATTCGGCTACACGATATTCTCATTTCTATCGTGTCAGACCGAGATCCTCGTTTTACTTCCAGGTTTTGGAAGGGCGTCCAGTAGGCATTCGGGACAAAGCTGAACTATAGCACGGTGTTCCACCCGCAGACGGACGGACAAATTGAGCGCACCATACAGACGGTGGAGGATATGCTAAGAGCATGCGCACTTGATTGGAAGGGAAGTTGGGATACTCATCTGACACTTATTGAGTTCTCGTACAACAACAGTTACCAGGCAACCATCCAGATGGCACCGAGTCGAGGCGTTGTACGGTAGACCATGTCGCTCGTCGGCATGTTGGAACGAAGTAGGAGAAAGAAGACTGCTCGGACCGACTCTCATCGAAGACTGTGCAAAGAAGATGAAGCTGATCAGAGACAGGATGAAAGCAGCTCAGGACTGGCAAAGAGTTATGCAGACAAAAGCCGAAGGGAGCAGATTTTCAAGTTAGGAGACAGAGTAATGTTGAAGACATCGCCAACCAAAGGGGTTATGCGGTTAAGCAGAAAGGGAAAGCTCAGTCCACGCTACGTTGGACCATTCGAGGTATGATCGGTGATAGAGCATGCAGATTGGCGCTACCCCCATCTTTCGGGCATGTGCATAATGTGTTCTACGTGTCCATGCTCAAGGAGTACAATCATGACGACGCAAATGTGATCCAATTAGAGGAGATCAACATTCGAGATGACATGACATATATTGAGTATCCAGTGAAGATTATGGATTATCAGAATAGAAGAATGGCGATGGTGAAAGTGGCTTGGATGCATCACCAAGCCACATGGAAATTAGAAGAAGAAATGCGCCGAGAATTTTCTTACTTATTTGGTAAGACTCCTATCTCTACCTAAATTCGAGGACGACTTTTATTCTAAGGGGTTTATGATTTGATGCCCAAAATTCTAATTAGAATAGAATTCAATTTTTAATTATTTAACTAAGGGCATTTAAGTAATTTTCTCCACCCAAACCCCTATATATAAGACCCAAACCCTCATAATTTTCCCCTCTCCTCATTATTTCTGCCCTAGCCGTCTTTTCCTCCCTCAAGCCTCTCTCTCTCTCTAGGTAAGACATGATCTCTCCCTCTCAAGGTTTATTATTTTGTCATCTTTTTATTATTTGGGGATTCGTGTCAGAGGAAGGAGAACACATAGGGAGCGCGAACATCATTAAAGAGGAGAAGAACAACGAGGTTTCGATGCGGATTGCACTGGAAACGAGGTGTGTATGGGGGGTCTTTAGGAATCCTCCATGGAACTCATCTTTATGATTGAGATGCATGGGTTTTTGGTTTTTAATGATGACGATGTGTTCTACGGACGTTTTTATCGATGTTTTATAGAGATCTGGATCTTAGATCTTAAGTTTTTGCGTATGGCCGAAGGGAAGCGTTTCTGCGCAGGATGACACGGATCGCGTTCGTCGGAACACGGGCCGCGTCGATCAACGCGGATCGTGCCCGGCGACGCGTTCTTCTTCTTCATGTCCGACGTCGATTTCTAGCCGTGTCTCTAACACGGATCGGAACGACGACGTGGCCGTTTTATATGTAATCGATGTTATAGATTTTTTTCTTCCGCGTTCGCTGACGCAGATCGCGTTTGGCCACGCGCTCAAGATGATGGACACCAGCCGCGTTCGCCGATGTAGCCCGCGTTAGGCGACACATCTATGACGATGAATGCCAGTCGTGCTCGCCGGCCTGGCAACGCACCTTCTACGATGGAACCCTAATTTTCGCCGCGATGGAGGACAACTCAGACTGTGTTGGACAACACGGATCGCGTCAAGACTCCTACCCGAAAATGATGCCTTATCGAATTTGGGTTCGTCGCTGCCGGACGCCAGCCGCACTCGCCGGCGCGGATCGCGCCTGGCAATGCGCCTTCTACGATGGAACCCTAATTTCCACCGCGCTGGAGGACAACTCAGACCGTGTTGGACAACATGGACCGCGTCAAGACTCCTACCCGAAAATGATGCCTTATCGAATTCGGGTTCGTTGCTGCCGAAACATTTTCTACAGACCCGACGCCGACAATGTTTTTTGGAATGTGGCCGATGCCAAAAGCGGTGTAGTGCGGACCGTGTCCTACAACACGGACCGTGTTTGCGTGACTTCACCCAGGCCGTGTTCACCGACGCAGTCCGTCTCATGTGATGTCTTCAAAAGTTCCTCCATATGACGTGATGTATGTCTTCCCTATGATGATGATGTAAATACTATAAGGTGCTTATAGTAATCCAAGATAAAAGATGTAATTGGCGGGGCTTCATGTACTCAATGTAAAATCAGAAGAAAAAGGAGGATGATGAGGGGGACAGGGGGTGTAACTGCAGGCAAAACAGTGAAACCCCGGGGCGCGTGACTCCAAATAACTGTTGACTACTGTTCTAGTTGCACGGTCCTCTCCCATACTTGTGCAACGAATTCTGCTTGTGGTCCTGTACAACCACTGATGTCATGTCGCATGAAGGTACATGAGGATTCCTTAAACTAATGAAGAGCCCTTCACCAGATGATGATGATGATGATGTTAAACCTTAAAAAGGAATTAATAATGATGCTCATGAATAATAATTTTTATGTCTTTTATGATATTTCTTCCAAACATGATTTTATTATTCTATTTTATTTTATTCATATTTGAGCCTTACATACTGGGCATTAGCTCACGAGAGGTTCTCCTCTCTTGCATCTGGACACTACAGGAAATTAGGTACTCTCTATGATGATGGTGGCGTGCACGTGCGATGCTCATGACAGGCTACAGTTGCACATCTTATCTTCTGGTCTTAAGTTGATGATGTAGTAGGTTATTATTGAGTTGTACCTTCAAACTCATCTATTTATGTTGAGTCATTGTCATTATTATGATGTTATGTCAAATTGTCTAGACATTTATATTGGACCAATCTGGTATTTTAGTTTAATATAGTAGACTTTTAAAAATTATTTAATTTTTTTGCTGGTGTGGCTTAGTTCTTAATTGAAAAATCAAGAGTCAAGTCAATGATGTATGACGTATAATGTCACTCAAAAAGTGCACGATGCATATATAATTTGTGTATGCACGATAATATTTCTCTTTCCTTCATTACTAATAAAAAGTTTTGGAAGTACACTTAAAAATATTTTTTTATATGCTAATACTTAATTCTTTTTTTTTTCTTGAAAGGGGAAAGTGACCACCAGTTGGTAGTTACATCTCAAAAGGGTAATTTTTCAAATCTCAAAAGTATTAATCATTTGTTATTATTATTAATTATACTTATTAAATAAATTAAATAATATTTTAATTTAGGGTCTGTTTGGTTTTAGGATGATTAAGGGGAAGGGAAGGTAATGAAGGGGAAGGAAAACTAGGGGAAAGGTAATGGAAGAGAAATGAAGTAAAAGCATTAATCTTGTTTGGATAATATAACTAAAGGGAGGGGAAGGGAAAGAAGGAGAATTATAATTTTTATTGGACGAATATATCCTAAAATTTATGTTTATATAGTTAGTTACATATGGTCAAAATTGGAAATTATATTTAAATATTTCTTTCCCCTCCTTTCCACCCCAATTCGGGGTTGAAAGAAAAATGGACTCTTGAAGGGGAATGGAGGTAAATGGAGGGGACATTCCCCTCCATTCCCCTCCGTTAAAAATGCAACCAAACGAGGTTAAACTATTAACCTCCTTTCCTTTCCCCTCCTTTACCCTTCTTTCACCTCCAACCAAACAGGCCCTTAGGAACATGTGCACTACCTCGAAAAGCTATTTTGGGTTTACCAAATTGCGTTGAGTAGTGTTAAAGATTAATCATTCCTAGCGAAATATTTAGAGTTTGAACCTGAAAGTGATGTCCCCAATTGACTCTAGGCTCGGCTCGATTGGCGGAGTATTATTGAGGACCAATAGTTCGAAAAGGCAGTCAGCAAAATCAACTCCTTCATAAGAAGTTGATAACAAAGATGCCGCCATGAAGAAATACTATATTCACACAACACCGTCCATGTACAGAACAATGATTTCTAGACACAGTTTTGATGAACAGAAATCAATTACAATAAAAGGGATAGCCATATTCACAGGCGAAATGAAGAAGATGTATCAGCAACACCTACAAGAAATAATATCAAGGCATGTATATGGCCTGGCTCTAGATTCCAGTTCTTCCAATGGTGGAACTGCTTCCAATTTATACCCATTGTCACAGGAGCAGCAAAATTTACAAAGATTTTGACATATGCCTTTACTGAACGGATGGACCTTGTTTGGAACTCCCCTGACCATCATAAAATTAAGATAATTACCATATAGCTGCATGCAACCAATGCTAGTCAGAGCTGTGTTCTATTGTGCCATACCTGAAGTATAGTATGCGACGGCGCCTCATAAGCTCATAGGTTGTTTGGTTTGTCAACGCAAGATAGCTACAAGCCGATTTCAGTATAGGGTATTAGAGTTCATTATAAGTGTGACGAGTATAAGAAACATACAAGTGTTGCAAAGAATAGATTAGACCATTCACCTCACAACACTAAATTTTCATGAACTACTTGAAGATATACAGCATTAAGAATTGATGATATCCTTTTCTGCAGCAGACTGCCATATACGACATTCACTGGACATTTTTAACAAAGTCGTATATGGTACTCCAGGAAAACGACATCTAAAAAGACAAATTTCCTTTGGTTTTGACTCAGTCCTAGAGATTTTCTCCGATGTCACACTCTACCTACTTGTGTTGTTTTTTTCTCTCTGAGCATTATATCCTTACTGTGCTAGATGATTCTCTGAGATATATATCATTATTCTTTCATTCAAACAAAGTGAGAACAAAGAGAAGCATTGTCTCCAAGGAAAGGTTCAGGTCTCTGTCAAAGCTGTAAACCCAAATTAGCTTAGGAAATAATATAAGCCATAACTATTTGATTGAATTTTGGCTGCCTTTTTGCAGGAGCTCACTGTATCCAACACAATAGTTATCTTGCTAATCGAATCCCAATAGAATTCAGAAAAAAAAAGAATAGCAAGTTCTTATTTGTGACGAACATCATATCATCACATCATGCACATCTTTTACCTGTGAAATAGCAGTAGCAAAATCAGGAACATCAAGCAAAATAACACCACCACTAGGCAGATGACGGCAAAGAAACCCTGCCACCTGAGGAATTTTTCATGAATATTTCAATCAGAAATAACTAAACAGATACAGGATATACGGTAACCATATGTTGTAGCAGAAAGATCAATATTACCTTTGACGAAATGCATTAACACGAGTCAGCATTTTATAACGAACAAATCACTTTTATTAAGGAGAGAACTATACCATGCTTTCATATCTTTATGCAAGAAAGAGATGTACAATGAAGCAGTCCAGATACAAAGCACTGATTCTTCAAAGATGTACCACCTAAAAAAAAGATTCGGAAAAGAAGTGGATGCAGATATTGTAAAAAAAGTCACTTGAATGTGATTAAAAGTATACACAGTTGACGAAAAGAAGAAAAAATGAAAATCTTCTAGTATTGTTTTTATAATCTGTCAAGAGAATTAAATGGGAATATTGAACATCTATCAACAATAATCAGTTATTAGATTTTGCATTTAAACCTACCAAAACCGGCAGTGGTTCCCTTTACCAACGCATGTTCCTAGCCATGTACAATGGTGATCAAATTCAATGACACATTTATCACAATCATGACAATGTTTGGTGCGTGGAGGCTGCATAAGTAATTTTAGACAGTTAAAATCAAATCTATCTAGTAAAGAGTAGATAACAAAACGAAATGTTGCATCTTTATTCACAGGTTATATTTTATAAAGGATTCAAATAGCACATATTGACAAAGATAGTAGTTGATGGATCCACTAACAAAGAATATCTCAAGTTTTTTTGTATTGGAAGTTCTGTGCCAGGCAAATCTGCTTACGCACATATGTACAAAGTTAAAGCAGCACTTTGTAGAGTCTCATCAATAAGAAAATTATTATTCTGAATAAAGATGTGGAAATATCAAAATATCTTGCTGTCGTATAAGTAATCAAATGGTGTCACGACTAGAGAACTAATGCAAGTATAGATGTACCTGAATAACATGGCAATAACTGCAAGTCCAACTCCTATATGAAAAGAAAGCGAAGCAATATGATCAGAATACATTTATAAAAAATTAGGGCAACATTGATAAGAGAAGTAAAGACTAACGTGAAAGAGAAAAATATCCTTGATATTATGGATCCAAAAAATTGGAATTTGTCACAAAGGACAAAGTAGCATTTAAAACAGTCCTTCAGATCGAAAAACAATTGACAACCCATGTGAAACAACAGCATTCATGATTAATTCCATAACCATGAAACCTAATAATGACTACTAGACAGGACATGGACTGTACCATTTGAAATATGTGGATCCATTCCATTTCCACTGTTACTGTGCATCATGAAAATCAAATCTAGAATTCTACTGTTCTATAAAAAGGAAAAAGAAATAGAGTGAATTTGGGATTTCGATATACCATGTTTTTCTTTTCTTCCCATTTAATTTTGTGCACTCTGTAACAACACATGATCATATCAAAAACAATCCCTGTTACATGCAGGTTAACTAAGTCAATGGCATATAAGTTGTCCATTTCTGCTAAAATATGAACAAGAAATTGCCTCTTAAATGAAAACATAAAAGGATGTTGTTTTCCTTTATTGCAGTGATCACATCGCAAATAAACCCTGTTACATGCAGGCTAAATATGTTAATGGCATAAAAGTTGTGCATAATTATGAACAAGATATTGCCTCGTAAATGAAAAAAAATAAAAGGATGCTGTTTTCCTTTTTGGCAACAAAGCAGCAAATTTCAACCAACATTTATGGCAACATCATGAGGATCATCAGAAAAATTCTCATTCATTTAGGTCTGTCAAATAAATACAAAACTTGAAATACAAAATCACTCAAAATATGTCACAACATTTCACCATGTATATTATATTTGTAATCACATCATAAAAAGGTAAAGCCTATGCCAGCTCACCTAATTGAAAATCCAGGAGGGTAGAGGTCCATCACTTGTTTCATCCATACTGAAGAATTTGTTTGAGTAGCTTGATTGATTCCATGTTTCATAACGGCTTGTCTTTGCTTGTTTATTAGAAATGTAGGAATGTCAATCACAGAAAAAGACTAGCGTGCCAATATTCTACTACTGCAATCTTAATAGCTTTTTAATAGCACATGAATATGACAGTACCATGGAATTTGACAAACTTGTGAAAGATGTGTGTTTTCCGTTTCCAGCCATCATGGCATCAATTACATACCTACACAAATACAACAATTTTGCTCGAAAGTGAATGACACAACTATAAGGTGGTTAATTTACCAGTAACTGGAAGACACTATGGATAAAATAACTAAATACAGGAATCATTACCCCGGCGATGAATAAGATGTGAAAAAATATTGGAATAGTGTAGCCACAAGCAGCACCAAATATATAGCAATGTACCTGAAAATAAGAATGTGCTGAGGTAACTCATTGTTCTTTTAAGGCAATGCATTCAGGTAACTACTAAAATATTCACATATGAATGAGAATGCTTCAACATATTCTTTAGCTCCATATAAGTATTTGTATTTTTCCAGTTGATGGCCATTATATGTGAATTAGCTTGATGACCATAAGAAACAACTAATAAAGAGTGCAAAAATAAGCACCATGAATTATTCAGGTCTGTAATACTGCAGAAAAGCTAGGTCCCTTACAGATAGCATTTACAAGTTGTAGTAATACTTTATTAATTTATGGTTTTGACGTACAATTACTACTACCAAAGGAGGACAAATAAGAATGTCTCAGTTTGGGACAGGGCGTTGGCTCGCAACAATGTGATAAAAGAAGCATTTTTAGGACTTATAGCAGAAAACCACGAGTACAAGTTCCATGCGCTTGCATCAACTAATTCACTTGATAATGCAACAAAGATAGGCAAGGAGCTATTTTTTATCATGGAGAACAGATTCATTTTGGAAACCTAAAGTATGAGTTAAAATGCCGAAAACATAGTATAAATTATACTCAAAAAGCAAAAAGGCAAACAATTTGGAGTTTGGGCTTAGAGAATGAGAGACAACTACCACGGCTCCTCTCGTGTTTGCCGTCTCAAATCTGAATCCAACAGGAACAAAGATCCGACGGAAATCCCATGGAGAAGCACCACGACGGTCTTGAAGCACAACGAAGATCTCGTCGCTGGAACCAAATTAAAGAGGGGGTTAAATTAAAAACCAAAAAGAAAAATGTACAGGTAGATCTTGGAGCAAGTAGAAGCGAGGGTTCACCGTGGTCCTGGAGGCATGGGAAGAGGCGCGCGCACCCCCCGGAGAGCCACCCCTCCGCCTCCCGAGCGACGGCCACAGCCGTGCCGGTGGCGGAGGAGCCGTCGCTGGCCATTGGAGTCAGTACATCGTTGGAGCCTTCTTCGCTATGGTACGAGTCATCGACCGTGGAGCAGAGAGGGAGGTTGCCGGCGGCGCAAACACGTCGTCAGCCGTCGCACGGCAATGCCGGGGACGGGAGGGAGGATCTTGGAGCGGAATCCCGTCTTGTTTCTTCTCATTTCCTTTTTCTCTTTCTGTCACTATTATAACGAAGCACCCGATGGCGTGTTGGTAGCGGGGGCCGTTATACAAATGGATAGCGGATGGATATGAAGAACGGGGTATGTGCGCCCCAAACATTTATAACTTAATAATTTATTTATCATCCATCTTATAAATTATGATGAGAGGCTCATCCTTGGATTTTTATTAGTGAAACTTAAATATTTTTTATTGTTTTATCTTTTTTATATTAAATCATCAGTTCTCCTTTATAATCGAAGCAAACTATGAATTATGATGCATTAATAAGAAATTAATATACATTCATAAAAATATATTATCCAAGCTCATTTTTCTCATAATATCATTTAAATTATCTAAAAATCCTAGAGTACCTTTATCTAAATTCCTAGTCATAAAATATTTTTTTCCTACTCTCATTGTTTTCTCTAGCCATCACAAGTATGTCTTCCCTTTCTTCCTCTCTCCCTCTCCTTCTCTTTCTTTGAGGATTAGAGGTAAGATTCATGACTCTCACTTCGTGGTATTATTTTCCCTTGATTTTTATATCTGGGGTTGTGACGAGAGAAGAGGATGAGTACCAGCAGCGATTAAAAGAGGAGAAAAATTTATCGCGGGAGAGAACAAGGAGAATGGACGTGGACTAGGAGGAAGCAGTTAGATCATATGTAATGAAGGTATGTAATTAGAAGATCAACATTAGGGTATTGTATGTGTGTATAATTAAATATAGGAGAGATGGTTAATTATGTTATTCCTGTGTCAAAGTAATAATATCTATAAGATATGGTTAAAAATAATATGATTAGAGCACTTTAGGGACAGATGGAAACAAAGAAGCTAGTGGGGGAGGATCAGAAGGCTTAATGCGGACTATGTCACAACAGATACGGCCCGAGCTCATCGCACGATGTCGATAGTGTCGTCCGAACACGGATCGAGTTCTCACCGAACGACGGGGAAAACCATGGAGCATGGACCATATCCATCGGACAACCACGCCAATAAACACATACGGTCGCCGGATGACGTGAAGACAACCGAACACGAATTGCATCGTGGTTCATGCCCTCAAAAAAGCATCAAAGAAGAAACACACACTGTGTCGCACCTTGACATGGTCGGTGTCCTCGGAGCATAGGTGACACAAATATGAACCCTAACATCCCCGAGTTATGCTTGACATTGACTGTGTTAACTAATAATGATATATCGAATGCGATATGTTTTGCATGGAAAATGGACTTGTATATATACATAATGTAAAATGTGTCGTGACAACCTGACGCAGACCGTTTTGCAGGGACCTTTCACGGCTTATGTCTTTTTTTATAAAACATTGATGTGAACTATGTCGATATCCGACGTGGGCCATGTTTTCGCTTGATGAATGATGTGGGAATAAATGAATTTGTATTGTAATGATTGATTACCCTTAATTACTGATTCCTTAAGTTACTATGATGATTTATGCCTCTTTAAGATAACTTAGAAGTGAGTAGAATGCTCAATCGATAATAGGATTAAAAATAGTGCGTGAAGAGGAGGGCCCCACTGGTGGGATTTATCTGATTGTGAGATTTATCTCGATTATGGAAGTTGTCCCAATTGACTGCTGAAATTACTAACAAATGTTTCATTGCCTAGCTAGCCATGCCTATGGCGGGACAACCCAGATTTTCATTGCCTAGGTAAAGACTCATCTACTAATTGAAATATTTGATGGACTTAGGACAAAATAATTTGAAAAAGAATACTGAGATCATAAGTTAAGACAGAGTTTGACCATACTATACATTGTACATCATGAATGTCATGGTATGACTGATGTTCTAGCCATTGATGATGCAAGAAAGAATAATGATCAAATAAGAAACTAATGATCATGAACAAAATGAACTCTGAAACTATTGTGCATCATATTGTGTAACCGATGTTTTGATCATTCATGAATTAAAGTCACAGAAGAAAAGAAAAATTGTAAAGCTACAGATTATCATGATGGATTACTGATATCTCCTTATTTTTTATTCACATATATGTTATTTTCTTATTATTTATTACTATTACATATTGAGTTGCATCACTCATAGGAGAATTAACTCCCCTATTTTTGATCTTGTAAGCGATGAACACAACTGATAGATGATTACATTGGTAATGCAGATGTTCGTGACTTGATGACTTACACATGAGAGGAGTCTTCTGCTCGACACCCACACCACCATCGCCATCATATGTTATTGGATACTTGCATGACCCAAATGCAAGGGAATGTAACCTCCTATGTGCTAACGTCCAAATTGTAAGGCTTAATAGCATAAAACTAAAGTAAAAGAAAATAGAACATTGAGTACATAAACTTAACTGTAACAAAACATATGCCTCAATTACACCTCATATCCTTATTTTTAATTTTCATTCTTTTCTCCGTCCTGAAAATTGATGCACATATGACCAACAATTTTCATGTTTTATCTATTAACTTGATCTTTTTTATTTTTTCTTTAAACTTTAATTATCATTTAAATCTTTTTAATAACAATAACAAAAAATACACATAAAATCAATGAAACACGATCCACATTGGTATAACACGTGTCATTTTCTTCAGGATCTAGCACTTGTTGCTCATTCTGAACATGTTGACCTAGACATTGAAGAAATTATTAGTAGATTTGTTAAACTACAAGAGGAGATACGGCCCCACCTCGAGATAGCTAACATGCGCTACAAAAACGACTATTGATCAACATAGGTGTGCTCAACTTTTCAATGTCGGTGATCCCGTGATGGTTCACTTACATAAAGAATGCTTTCCTACGGGTTCCAAAATAAGTTGAAGAACAAAAAGTTTGGGTTATGTCATATTCTTCATCGTATTAATGACAATGATAATATTGTTGATCTTCTTGGTTCGATGGGGATCTCATCAACCTTTAATGTCACTAACTTATACAAGTATTATCCACCTTTAGACATGAGCTAAAGGACGAGCTCTTTCCATGGAGAGGAGATTGATGCAATGAAACTTTATCTGCAGGAGGAAAATAGCTCGATAGGTGGTTACTGACAGAAGAGTTTTAGATAATATATTTTTTCAAGTATTATTTTAGTTGGATTGTTATTATCCGATTATTAAAGTTTGATTTTAATTGGGTTATGCTATTGTAGGTTTATAGGATTTTGAATTCAACTTGTATAACTTATAAATATATTTCTCACGAATAAAACAAGGCACCTCTTAATTTTGAGTGTTACCAACTAGAGAGAAAGAGAGATCTTTCTTCTAGTAACTTAGGTTGATACTTAGGCAAATCTCATATTGACAAGACACAAGAGAGATGCTAGACTTATATGTTAACATGCCTTTCAACCATTGAGACGTGTTTTGAAAAATCGCACGAATTGAGATTCAAAATGGATAATATTTCTAATAAAGTATAATGTTACAAATTAATATCAAAATCACTCTATGTCCTTTAAGCTACGGTGAGATAAAATTCAATGAGAACGTTGAATTTCTTAGAGGGTTATAATGTGATACTTATAAAAAATAGATAAAATATAAAAAGATATGTTAAATTTATATTAATATATTTTTTTATCTTTCTCGGAATGCGTGTTTTAAGTTAATGGAGGATCAAATACTTATGACTAATAGTTTTTTGAATGAATTGAGATCTTGCACTGACGAAGGGCTTGACTTCTTTACTCTATGAACACGTGTTATTCTTTAATTCCTTATTGCATCACTTTCCCGTTCTAGGTACTTTTCTTAGCATCTCCACTCCAATCCCTCCTTGAGAGCTTCAAAGAGTGAAGGGGAGACTTTATAAAAAACCTGACATATTTGAATTTTTTGGGAGTCATTTGAGAAAAAAAAGGAATGAGAGAAATGATATTTACTGGTTGGGGGTTTTTTTAATTTTTATATTAAATTTAAGTAATGCGTTTTGAGCTATGGACATGGTCCCTCTACTTTTTATTATATTTTATATGAATTATTACATTGTAAAAGAAAGAGAGGAAACTGAATTCTAATTTTCAAAGTATTGAAAGGAGTAATTTATTTTTCGAAATCTTAGTCTACTTTTTTTTATTAATATGACATTATCTTTTTTATTAGCTGACTTTATTTTTTGTTATCAAATAATAGAAAATAAAAAAAAATTATTTTTTGAGAAAAGACTGTTCAAAATAGAGGGAGCCCTACATTTGATCTAATTTATAAGTGAGTGATATGATTTACCTCATAAGGATGCAGCAATCGTCCCGGTCGGTCTTCTGTACCAAGGTTTGTTAAACCCCTTTTCCCGACCTCCATTTGCTCCGATGGCCTCGTCGTCGCCTTCGGATCCTCCCACGAGCCATGGAGACGGCATCGGCGGCCGTCGAAGGCCTCTTGGCCTCATGGCGAACGCCATGAAGCGGAAGGAGAGCTTCGTGCAGCTGTTCCTAATGACCGGGATCCTGATGCTGAGCCTGCGTTCTCTGGGGCAGAAGTACCGCATCTACGACCTCTCCAACGACAACGCCCTCCTCCGCGAGGAGCGCGACTCCCTCGCTCTCCGGTCGGCCTCCGTCAAGGACGCCCTCCTCCGCGAGGCCGCTCTCGAACCATCCGGCCGCCTCACTGAGCGGCTCCGCAATCTCTTCAAGGATTCCGCCTAGGCACCGATCTCCTTCATTGGCTTCCCGACGATGAGTTAGATCAGCGTGACTCTACTCATTACTCTTGCATCTTGGTTCTGTTTCATTTGAGAATTTTGATTTGTCTTGATGGTTGTTGTTGTTCATGATAAAGGATTTCGTTTTATTCCATATAACTTCCTTTTGATCCACTACAGATTCTAAATCTTTTCTTTTTAAAGATGATTTAGATGAAATTTTCTTCTTTCTGTGATTGATGGATGACGATGCAATTGAATTCAATATCAAGCTAATTTTTTTTCATTTCTGTAGGGTGATAGCTGATGTTGCCTTCTTCTTGCTACTAATAGGTGATGGTTTAATTGTCTCTATATCGATTTATTTAGTGTATGTACATGTTAATCAAATAATTCTCGCAACACAAAGGAAATGAAGGAAAGGAAAATTTGAACAAATTGACAGCGCAGAAATGGTTAAAAAGATTATGGTCTACTGGGATATGTCATAGAACTTAGGCAATCTTACGTGCACCTTCATGTAGGTTCTCTGGTTTCTCATGTTATTTGTGATGGTCTTCCTGGCTGTAGATTGTTCTGGATAGCTTATTGTGGTGTAAGAAAAGTATATATATGATTTGCTTTGTCCAAAGTGTCAAAACCAATCTACATCCAATTCATTGACATAATTTAATAAGAGACGATGAGATGCATCAGAGCTTCCTACATTAAGGAGCAAGTTTGATCCTAAGATCTTTACTGCAGTAGAAAACTTTTCTACTTATCTATTCCGTTTCAAATTCCTCACTTGGTTGATGTTACTTTCTGAGAACTTTGTGGTTGGTTGCTGCAACTTATGAGTTAAAATCACAGCCGTCTTTTGTGACACACACAAGAAAAGGGAAAAGAAAACTGGTGGAGACTGGATACTTTGTTGTCTAGCAGATAAATCATAACTGAAAAGTCCTACTCACATATTCTTGCTCAACCTCAATGGTAGGCATGTCCAATTTCTTTTGAGAGGTTCATGGTTTGATTCGTCCCAGTGCAATTTTTGATTAATCATCCTCCTTTCTCTCGAAAGAAAATCCTACTCAGTCTTAATAGATGGTTGTTCAAGTTTGCCTTTTCCTCACTCGAAATAGGATGACATAGCATGGAATGAATTAGTCCCTCTTCCACTTTTTTGTTCATGTAATTGGTTCTCATCAAGCATAAGCATTTTTTTTTGAGAAGATCAATCATAAGCATTCGAAAATATATTTTGAACATTGTTGCATCATTTTAGATAGAACAATGGAAACTGGGTGTGATCAAGAGTGTTTGGACTAGAGTACTACTGAAAGGAGTGACCTCTTGAAAAGTCCTCATTTGCACCCCTTCAAGAAGCCCTTCAAAAAAGCCCTTCAAAAAAAGCCCTTCAAGAAGCCCTTCAAAAAAGCACCCTTTAAGAATTCCTTAAAGAAAATGGGAATTCTGTACAAAATGTCATGAAATTAAAGAAATAAATGATATTAACTGTTTTCCTCTGCATTCAAACATGGATCTAGATTGCTAGTGATAACGTGGAGAGAAAAATGATGGAACACTTAACATCAATATCTTTGCTTCAGCCTCAAGTGTCAACAATTGGAGTCTTTATTATTTCATACAAGGTTTTTGTTTAGATGTTTGACATCTGGTTTTGTAATCAATGTTTGGCTCACTTCTATCTTATATTTTTAATTGTGGAAGCATATGATATTAGTGTAAACCTCATGTTAAGGAGGATTATGAACTTTGAAGTTTTATCATTCGTTGTATTTCGCATTGCATATATTCTTTATGTTGAGAACTTTGATGTTTTGCCATGTTATGTATTATGAATAATGTGCCATTCTAAAAAAAAATAATGTGCATTGGAAGTCAAGTCATTGGTTCAGTTATCATTGCTTTGGCATCTGATTATTGATATTGAGGAGCATGTTAAGAAGTTGAAACCATTCTTGCCCATTTAAATTGATACACTTATTTTTGAATTCACTGATCATGTTGCACGCCACTCTAGTCTAGCACATCTGCTATCTGTCTATCTTGTTTTCAGCCATATGATACATTATGGCAATATAGAGCATTGTACTTCCTGCTACTTAGTTTGCACCTTTTTTTTGTCTTACAACCACCCTAGATTTGTGTCATTTCTTATTTATATTGGCGTCAATGAATCAGCCATCTCGAAAACACGGTTGCTAAGATGGTCTTCTCTAGGTTTGACATACTTGAAATTGTTATTTACACTGGTTACTCACTGAATAGGTTCTAGATAGATATTTAGCTATCCAGCTTTAGGTAAATGCTTTAATGATTTTCCATGTATTCTTTTACTTATGTTAATTGTTGAGATTTTGATGAATGATTATACATACGATGATCATTGACTTCACATTTTCATCTAGTTGATGTTTATAACTTGGACAATTTTGGAACTTGACATGTTTAACATTGGGTTTAGAAAGTTCAATTTGCAGATGAAGTATCCAATGTCTATCTGAGACATACTCCCACGAATTTAAGACCAAAGACGAGATGGATATGTTTGGGGTGAGCAGGGGAAAAGTGAAGTAATGCTAATGTCCTCATGTTTAATCTTAGACTAGAAAACATGCTCGCGCCTTGCACGATTATAAATTATTTGATAAAAATATAACATATATGATTATATGATGGGCAAAAGATATATACATAATGACTTGCCAACATGAATTTTATTTTTGAATGAAAATAATGCATAATTTTGTGTACTACTCAAATAAACTTAAATTGAATTTACATAGTCATTATCCCATAGACACACACATATATAGAATATTTATTTAGATATATTACAAAATTATAACATATTTTATTTTTTCTTAATAAATGTTGAATGTTAGAAATCGTAGTAAGCTCTAATGGATATTATTCTAATTTTTATTCAATCATTTTATTTTACTGAAAAAACTCAATATTATTAGTAAGGGTTGTGACCTATAATATGAATAGTTTGAACTTTGAAGGATATTATTTCGATGTCAAGTCAATTTTTATTGAGATGAAAAGTTTTAGTTGTCATTGTCACAATTTTATTTTTATTAAAACATAATATTAGAATAAAGAAAATATATTAAACATTAAAAACTTAATATAATAAAAAATATAACTATTATTATATTTGAATTATTAAGTCTTTTTTATAAAAGATTAAAGAATATTAGAACAAAAAAATATAATGAAATGTATTGTTCATATTATAACTAAAAGTTATAATTAGACCAAGTAAGAACAAAATCCGATACTATCAATCATAGGCATAAATGCTACTCAATATGAATTGACTTTTGATTAATGAAATCAAGTATCAATCTAAACTGTCAAAGATAAATTACTTTTCTAAATCAAAATGATTAATATATTTTAGTTGTGATCAATATGAGAGAATATGAGGAAAGTGATATATCTTATGTTTGGATTTTGAATTTAGACTATCGATCATTTAAAAAATAGAGTTAGAAAACATAAAAAGGTCATGATGTCAAATATTAATATAAACTAATAAGATAATGATTGTGATATTTTATGTTTCTTAACAGAAATATTAAATGTGCATTTTTATTGTGTGATTTTAATGTTGTTAATATTGAATAAAGAAGATGACGGAGAGATAGAAAAATGAAAAAAATATAAAAAAAATAAATAAGGAAAATGGAGGGATAATGATCTATGACTTTAGCATGAGCCTTTATATCTATATATATATATATATATAT
>LTAE01001140.1:23500-61541 GCA_001647135.1 Pontederia paniculata | reverse complement strand
CAGGTAATTAAACTTCCTATGACACGATCTTCCGATATTTTTTTCTGGATAGCTTTCGACATGTTCGTCGTAATGCCTTTGTTACCCATATCTCTCCTCTTTCTCTGTCTCCTGTGCATATGGTATATTCTTTGGGTTTGTTCTGTTAAATATGTATTATACCTAATTTTGTTCTCATTTGTATTTGGTTTCTAAGTAAAAAAAAATTGTGAGTTATTTCAATATGTGTTTTGATTGAATATGAAAATAAATAAGTTGTAAAATATTGAAAAACTAAAATAATTTTTTCATTGATTTTATGATGACTTAATTATATCACTAAATAAAACATACAATTATAAAAAAAAAGTATTTTTTCATATTTTCTAGATAATATAATTTATAAATATAGTTTATTATATCTATTATTTTTGTTGGATACTAAAGAACTAAACTTTAAATCAAATATATCAAGAGATTGAGTCTTTTCATTTAAATATTTAACTTGTTAATTATTTTTTTATTAATTATTTATTTATTAGATATTAGATTTGTTAAATTTTTTTAATACTTTATTTGTTAACACATACCCAAATTTGATATAATACAATATCTGTCTTTTACAAAGTATAACTTTTCACATCATTTATACTCAAGTTGAGTATAAATATTTTTTTAATGGCAAAACTACCTTCTACAAAATCTGGATATAACTTTGGGTGTTTGGATATAAACTATCCTTATCGCCTAGTTTATACCCGAACCAAACACAACCTTTAATTTCTTGGCAAGTTCAAAGGTCTCTTTTGGTTCAAGAATTAAGGGAAGGTAATAAAAGGGAGAATGGAGGTGAAAGAATTAACCTTGTTTGTTGGACGACATATCTAAAATGAAGGAAAGAAATTATATTTTTTGTTGAATATGCCCTAATATATGTATTTAAATAGTTAATTACATATGGTTAAAATTGAAAACGTGTTTAAATATTTCTTTCCACTCTTTTACACCCCAATTTGAGGTTGAACTAAAAATGAATTTTTGGAGGGGAATGGAGGTAAATGGATGAGACATTCCCCCCTATATGCAATCAATCAGGGTTAAAGTTAAGGAGCACGTAATGTGACTCTCTTGTAACTTTTTTTGACAACCCTTGATAAGGTCACTACGTGTCACCTGATTTAAAATTATGGCATATAGGAATTTTTTAGAAGGCCAAAGATGGTTACGTTGAGTAGCCATCTATTTTATTATGAGGTTACTATTTTGCATGCATAGTACAATGTTGGAGATAGCAGATGGAGATTGATCACACAACCCCTACTGGCTCAGATTTTTTTTAGGGGTTTATATGTAATATCTCTATTTTGTGGGCGGTTGCCCTAGCTCCATCATATATATGTTATTTTTGGTGCATTTATGTATTATGGTAGTTCTGAACACAAAATAGTGGAACCCTCTACGACGGTCGTAGACGTAGGAGATTCATCTCCGAACCACATAAACTCTGTGCGTATTTTTCTGAGTGAATTTTGATCTTTCTCTTTTTGTTCTTCGTTATTTCCCAACATACGAAATATGAACTTAGGGGTCGTTTGGCGCATTCCCAATTTTTGTTAACCGGTAATTTAGATCACCACTAAAATAGATTACCACTTGATAAATTACCGGTAATATTATATATAATATTTGGTAAGTAGCAATAACACAAATTATAATTTAAATTATGAAACAAAAATTACTAAAATACCCTTTAAAACTGTTGAATTAAAATAAATATAAAAAAGTGAGTTAGGTCAAAACAGGAGTTTATATTATCAACCAGTCGTAAAATAATTAAAAAAAAAGATAATGTTGAACACTATTATTTTGTAATAAAATACAAATATTTTTAAAGTTCGGTTGGAGGGATAATTTTGTCAAAATACATGTCATCTTGCTGGTAATCTGAAAAGACACCTCCCATGGGTGCTATCTTCATTACCAGTAAGGTGGTAATTCAGATTACCAGAGAAGTAAAAATTATCGGTAATCTGTTGCAGCCAAACGTGATAATATAGTGGGCCCTGAGAATTTTAAATTAAATAACCGGTAATCTATTTGGATTACCTCATACCAAATGCCCCCTTAGTTGTTCATCCAATCTCTCACTCATATATTCACTAAAGGTACAATATTTTCAACATAAGATTTTCCCCCATAAAAGGTACATCCATTACGTTGGACCCAAATGGACTACAAGAAGGCAAAAAGAATGGCTCGATGTTGTCTTGGGACATAAAAGTGCATTTGTAGATCACAACTTCTAGATCTAAATGTCCTTTAGAAGTCCAGTGATGATCGGACATTGATTCATGAACAAAACAGATCTTCGCCACACCTCTCTTGCCACCACGCAATTGAAAAACAAGTGGTTAATATCCTCCTCGAGTGCCTTGCAGAAAACTCACATGCCCATCAAAGTCTATAGCATCTAGTTGGAAGTCTTGCTCGTCTCAATAACCAAGAAAATATTTTAAGCTTGACCCGGCTCCATATTATCTAAATCAGACTGCATATTGCGAAGATCATCATCATTTGTACAGTTATTAATGTCTAGTAGTTTGTAGACATTTCAAATTGAAAATTGGCTGCCATCTTGAGCCCATGCTTCATGGCGAGAGTAGTTAGGAACTTAGGAGAGCTGCTCTCTAACCATCCCATGAGAAGAAAAAACTCTTAATTGCTGATCCGAAAGCGTCTAAACAAATTGTGGAGTCCAAACACCATTAGACAACAAATTCCTCGACCTTAAATTGAAATTGTTGCCTATCTATCCTGAGCCATCACAAATAATCTTGCAAACAATAAAATCAACTTATTTAGATAATATTAGCTTATTTCAACTGTTTTTAGATTTTGGACTTCTTTGTAATGTGTGTTTATATTAATTTCAAATCAATTAGGTCCACACAATTGAAGTATAATGTACACGCAAAGTTATCTTATTTCAACTTATTTTAAATGTTGACCTTCTTTGTAATGAAATACATACATACGTATGTACATAAATACATACATACATACATACACTCCGCCCTCCGAGTCAATTAGGTCTAAGTACTCGAATTACAATATACTGGAACAAAACTATTGATAAAAGTATCAATCTGAAATGTGAATAACTAAATTTGTCTCACTTACTATACTAGTGCTATTATAACTAATAATCAATTGTGTTTGATTGATCCACATAATTCAAAGTTGATCAAATATTGTTGCCAATCAACAAATTCCTTGTTTCGTATATTTAAGTTTTTATGTTTGGTAGGTTTAAAAAGATCAGACAAGAGCTAACATGCTTAGTTCTTAACATTGTTAAAAACTTAAAATAGCTTGGGCTGTGAGTTTTAGCAAGTCTCCTTAGATGGAGGAGGAGGGTGTTTGAACCTTATGATGCACACTCAATCCCTCTGATCAATGGATGTTTTAGAAAATATTGTTTCTATGATAATTATGGTTCAAAAGGCTAATTGAGTTAGAGAATTATCTTATCTTGGTATTGATATTTAGATACAGTTTTATTAACCAGAGAATGATGCAATTAAGATTGTGTCAGTGGTGGATCATTCAGGTGCATGCCAACTCGATGTTTAACTCTTGACTAGAGGTAATATGTTTGAGGTTCTTCCTGAAGGCAAACGACGATGAGGGACTCTTCTTGCCGGCGCCACTAAGCACTATCCGGCTACCATCATGGCCCAAAATTTCATAGACCTAAGGGGAGGATGGTTCAAGATAGTTGTCATTCAAGGTTGTTCAAGAAAGCGAGTTTTGTGAGAACTCGAGAAAACACTAGGGAGAAACATTAAGGTGCCATCCCATCAACGAAGAGACATGGGGAAGCCAAAAGTAGTGGCATTAACAGGGACGTGATGATGGAAGTACCAAGGAATCATGACTCCCTGCTCGGTGTCCATGATGATGAATATAAAAACATTACCAAGTTGTACCGTTGGAGAGATCAACTGATTGATAGCAGCGATGCAAGAGGTTATCAAACAGTGTAGATGCTTCTCGATGGAGACATCATCATCTGGATGGTGCAGACTATTCATGTCTTCCTTCATCTCGTGGACAAAGGATTCGACATGCTTGAGGCTTGCGTCGGATGTGTGATGCACCGATGAAGTTCAATGATGATGGTTCAGTGTCATGGTGGACATGGTTGTCCTCAAAGGGTGCCACAACGAAGAGAGAGGGCAAGGAGATGTTGCTCTCACTTGCCAATTTTATAGTACATCTTGGATTTCCAAAGACAATGTCCACAACAGTGTCCCGATTAGCAAACATTACAAACATTGTCTTCCAATCAATGGAGTTAGGGGATGTAATGTAGACTTGAATCCACTTTAGGCAAAATATACTTATAGCAAATATTATAAATCAAGTCTAGGTTTCAAAGAAACCATACAAGAGTATTTATAGGGTCCTAAACACCCCATATATCAAAAAGTATGGAAACCTAACCAAAAGGAAATATAATAAAAGGTAACCTAATATAAGGAAAACTCCTAATAAAAGGAAAACTAATCAAAAGACCTAGCTAAAGGGCTCATGCTAAAGGCCCATAACTAAATACTAATGACCATAGGGCATAAGGCACATATATTATTCTTGTTCTACATCAATTATCCCCGACTGAGAAAAAATCGACTCCGACGAGTTACAAGGCGGTATAGATGATGGAGAACAACATCAAGATGATGAAAATTAGCTGCAGAAATCCAAACAATTGCAGATGGTGGATGATCAACCCATCGAATGTACAGACACTAACGATGTTGAGGTGAGAATTTCGGAATATCTTGAATCAACGAACCAACACAACAATCATTATCATTAAAAACACCTATAAACAAAGGAGGAAGTTCAAAGGGATCACAATATGGGTGAAAATCTTCGACATTGAACACTAAGCTTATGTCATAATCAGGTGGCAAATCGAGTACATAAGTTTGCGTTCCTGTATACAAAAAATATGCAAAGTAGTGATGGTTCGCTAATAAAACTCATTGAAAGTAATTGGAGGATAAAGTTCAGGATGCATACGAATCATCACATATGCATTCAAAGGCATGCCAACAAATTTGTTATGCTCATCAAAAGAAAGTTTATAGTCATTATCAAAAAATGTTAAATTATTCATGAATCTCTTTTTGAATGTTAGAAATATGTGGAACAGAAGAATGAGGAATCTCAAAAAGGTTAGAAATTAGTGCAATAGGATCATCGTAAGTGCAAATTTGAGAACTAGATGGATTATGTATATCATGATGATGAGGACAAATAGGCAGAGGCACATCAATGTTCAAATGTCCTAACAACGGATCAACCTCCTCAAGTTCATCATTTGATTCTAAAAGAGAAAGATCATTGAGATCCAAAACTAAAGACTTCAAATGAGAAGTATCAAAAGAATCTGAAAGTATAGGCTCGATGGAAGGAGTCTCAACAGAAGTTGACTTGGCAAGACAAAAGGCTAGAGGATCAAAATGATCATTGAAAGATGGCTCATCGAAGTCTGCCAAACGAAAGGTATTGTCATACGAGGAATCAGGTGAAGCCTGTGAAGGAGGAGCATCTGCCTCTGAGTCGACGATAGGACATTGGGGAACAACTTTCAAACTATATCGTGGTTGAGTAACAAAAGGAAAATGATCCGACGTCACATGTGCAATTTAAGGGTTAGGCAAAACACAAATAGAATGACTATTTAGGTATGACTCAATATGAAGAGCATCATAATATGCATCATCTAAAGATTCATATTCACGATGTCGCATTTCACGTCTAATTTCTGAGCGAATGGAATTAATAAAACGTGAGACAACAACCCATTCAAGATATTTTTGGTGACAATGCTTTCGAGCCTTTTTAAAAATTTTCATGAATTCTCGAATGGTTAAAGAACCTTGTTGTAAATTCAATCAATCATCTTGTGATCGAATACGAGCATATTGTTTTTTGAGGATATGTTTCATTTCATACCACAAACAAATAAGAGGAAAGTCTTGGTGTTTCCTGTCGCGTTGAACATTGCGCCAATAACATTTTGCAGAACCTTCAAGTTTCATTTTGGCGAGATGAATACAATGTTCATCGGACATATCATACTGATCAAAAGAAACTTCTAACTTACTTAGCCAACTAAGGAACATCGTCGGTCCAAGTGCTCCATCAAAGGATGATGCCTCTAATATTTCACGAGGAACATCAACATGTGGTGGGTGATGATCACGAAAAGAAACCATGTTGAGGAGGGTCATGTGGAGGATCATAAAATGATGTTTTAGTATCGTTGTTATTTGTTGAACATATGACGTTTTTGTGTGAAGACGTTTATTTTGCACCCAAGGATATCAACTTGATGGGCTAGATTTTGAATGGTCTCAAAGATATCAGAAAGAAGTGAATTAAAAGGGGTTTGACAACTAGTATCAAGTTGATAATTATGACTATCATGAGAACCAGGACTATTGCTCGACATATTTAATATCAAAATGAGAGATCAAAAAGTTAACACGAACTAATAATAAAATATGCACTAAATATGATGAACAAGCAAAATTAGATGCAATTTAATGCAATGTGGTAATACGTATTTGAGAACAGTGAAGTGAAACTCACATGAAAAAAAGGCTCAATAATATGTGGAGTTAACGCACAATCCTATGAACCCGTTACTAGTGTACTAAAACTGTCACGATATGGCAAGCAAAGTGAACAATGAGGAAAGAAGTTACCCAATTCTCAAGATACGTATAAAGGCAGTCAAGGTTGTTGCAGTTCGGCAGCTCGTTTGATACGATGACATTGAGGAACAGAGCAGCAGCAGTAGCTATTGGCAGCACCAGCAGTCAGCAGAAAAACACAGGTTGAATAGACACCGACAATTTTGTCGAGGAGAAGAGCTTGCAATGGTGAGTGATGATGTGGAGGGATAGCTGATTATGGATGATGAAAGTGCAGGGCGGAAGAGGGTAGTCGACGTGGAACAAGGGAGGTTCTGGCGGTTGCAGCAGGTAACTCTCCGAGCAACAAAGTGTGTCATGGTTGCAGGGGCAGCAATAACAGCTGGTGGCGAAGTCTGCAGTAGAGAGCCGACTGCGACAGTAGTACCAGGCGATGATGGTGGCAAACGAGTTGCGGAGAGGATGGAATTCGTGTGGTGAAGCAGCAGCAACAAGACAAGGCAGCAGCATGGGGGGCGGGTCAGCGACAACGGATGTATATCAGCACCGACAGCAGTAGACACCGGGTCAAGGCAGCAGTGGCCACAGCAGCACGCAGCCGCAACACGATGAGACGGTAGCAGCAACAGGTAGCACGTAGAGACTGCAGCAGCAGCACGCAGAGATGGCAGCAGCAACAGCTCGTGGCAACAACAGCAGCACTAGGGCACTGCTCAGCGGCAGCAGCAGTAGGTCAGGGTAGCAGCGTGGCAACAACAGGAGGTAGTGAGCAGATCAGCGGCGGCTGCAGGAGATCAGCAGCAATGGCAGCAGGTTGGGACAACAGTAGGACAGTTGGGTGTTGTTGCATGACCAAGGCGATGCTTCTCTCAAGGTCAAGGGCAGTTAGGGTTTGAAGGGAAGCTAGGGTTTGCAGCAGTATCACGTAGCTATGGCGGCAGCAACGAGGGCGCAACGGAGAGGTGCGAGCGGTGGAGGTGGTGGGGTGTCTGAGCGAAGTTGTTGGTGGCGCTTGGATGCAGGGGCCACAGGGAAGATGTATGACTTTGTGGCAGCATCGAGGGCTGATGCAGCAGCCAACACAATTAGAGTTGCAGGGGCAGCGAAATGATGATGTGGTGGCCGCTGAGAGCGACAATAACAGGTGAGGCAGGAGGCATCGGTGGTGGCAGCAGCAATCGCAGCAGTTCAAGGCATCAACAGCAGCAATATGTCTAAGCAGCGGCGGCGACGGCAGTGACAAGGAGCAACACACCTGAAGGTGGCTGCCCACAAGGGAGGCAACATCAAAAGTGCCGACAGAAATTGTGAAAGATGTAACAGTCGTTGAAGAGGGGATGAACAAGAGCGCTACTGTAGCAGAGATACTATAACATTGAAGAGGGGATGAACAGGAACACTATTGTAGCAGAGATACTGTAGCACTTGCACTGTAGCGCCGAGGGTGATTAGGGTTCGGAGAGGCTGATGGAAAATTAGGGTTTGAAGAGGCTAACATGATCTCAATCGTGTTATGATGATCAAATGATTAGTTTGCTCTGATACCAATTGATGGAGACTTGAATCCACTTTAGGAAAAATATGCTTATAGCAAATATTATAGATCAAGTCTAAGTTTCAAAGAAACCATACAAGAGTATTTATAGGGTTCTAAACACCTCATATATCAAAAAGTATAGAAACCTAAATAAAAAAAAAATATAATAAAAGGTAATATAATATAAGGAAAACTCTTAATAAAAGGAAAACTAATCGAAAGACCTAGCTAAAGGGCTCATGCTAAAGGTCTATAACTAAATACTAACGACCATAGGGCATAAGGCCCATATATTATTCTTGTTCTACATCTGGATGTATCTCAAGTTCAAGAACAGGTGTTGGTCCGCAACAAGCCCAACCCGAACTAAACTGAAAAATATTTAGCAAATTTCAATTATAAATAAAATATCACCCCCTATTGTAAATAATATTTCATATATTTTTACCCTTTCAATTAGATTGATTATTAATAATGTTTAAACTATATTTTATGCAGTTAATATGGAAAATTTGTGGAACCAAATCCAGACCAAATTTAAAATAATATTATAAAATTTTAATGTACTAATATATCACTCTTTTTATATATTATTTCTTAACTCTTGTACTTTTTATTATCTCTTGAATTACATTTAGTACTATTATTAGCACAAATTATTTTATGGAAAATTGAATGTGAAAGTTAGTAAGTTGAATTTTAATATTTTAATGTAATTCCATTGCACTTTAGTATTTTAAACTAATTTGATATAATTAAATATGAAATTAGGATTAAAACGATATGTTATCTTGGTATAACTGTTGAATTTTTTAGTTTACTGATAATTTCATAGTTATTAACTCTTTTAAATATTTAATGTGATAAATTTCATATTATTAATTTTTATTTTTTAAAATATTTGTCCAGATCTAGGTTCCCGATTCAAAAAAATTGCAAATGCCTAGGTTTTTTTTTCAAATAATTCTGGGGTGGTCTATTATGTTTAAAAAAATCATCCAAAATTTATAGCTTATCTTTTTAGACGCGAAAAAATTAGCCGAACTGAACCACTTTCACCCCTAACACGAATGGTGCTGTTTCATGCACATGAAAATGGAATTTCTTCTCTCCTTAAAGAATGTTAAGTGGATGGTCAAATGAAGATGAGTGCTTCCACGTCCTCTTAATTTTCCTCCTAAAAATCTTCCTAACTTCTCAAAATGGCATGGATAATAATTTTATCAATTTTTGGAGGGTGTTTTTATTATTTAAGTATTAGAAGAATTTTTAGGATGATGATGAATTTTCTATTGAAGTTATGATGTAATTTGATCAATTGACTAACAGTTCCTTTTTGTTACAGATGGACTATTCAAATTGGGAGCCAGTACTTCTCACTTTGAAGCAATCTGCTAGATTGAAGTCAGACGTACTGACCAAGTCTTGATTGATGAAAAATATTCTGCTGAATTATCTGTGAGCACTTTTTTGCATGTACCTTTTTCTTCAATGCTTGCCCAAGATATTACTGACATGATGGCATTTATTATCTTCCCTATGACTAACTTTTTAGATCCAAGTTCCATGTGGGTACTCAAATCATTTCGTGTTATTTTGTTCAGATGAGCAAATCTCATTTTGCACAGAGGCATCATCTCATCAAGAGGATGCTGTCACAAGGTCTTTCTTTTATTTCCACTCTGCTGAATTCTGTGGTCCTTGTTCCAGAGAATTTTGTGATCTACTGCCCTCTCATTAATGTCCCAAGTCCAACACTGTCTTTTGGCATGCAGGTTATGAGTTATCATCATTTGACGATAAGATATTTTCAGATCAAGGTAAAAACTTAGCAGAAAATAGAAATCACTAGTAGATGCTATCTTGTGGAAACCTGTGGTCACTGACCAATGAACTAATTTAACTCTGTGATCCATATACCTCAAGTAGAAAAAGGCGAAGATAATGAACTCAAATTACTTGCAGGTTGTGGATATTTAAAGGAAGGGCAAATCATAGATGTGCAGTGTTCTTGATGACAAGATGTTCTACAACAGAAACTAAATCACAAGATTTGTAAGTTCAACTACAAATCATGTATTAGATAATGAATAGATGTAGATAACTTTACTTGCAGCAGCACTTGCTTAGAATATGTTCCTTATACATGTACCTGAATAACAAATACACTTTTATCAATGGAAGATGTTGTGAAAATTAGAATCCTTCTCAAGTTCTAAGCTACCATTTTTCACCTCATTTATCTTACTGTTTTTTGAGTGAAAACTTGCATGTGATGTGTTCATCACTTTGAGTCGAAACCTTTCTTGTATACCATCTGTAGTGTATTGATCAAGGGACGCTGTTAATAAGAGTTTTAACAGCTTCCAAGACACACACACACACACACACATATCCAAGTTTGTACCTTATTACCTAGAGTATGTTCACATAAGATGTCAAACAGCATGTAGAATCATATGGTAAACTGAAGCAGCTTTTTGGTCTGCCTTCTTTTTCCAAGAGGCTCCAAGACAATGTGTTTCTTGAATCTCGGACAGATTACAATTTGAGTTAAGTATGTCTTCAAATATAATGTAAGTTTAATACCATCATGTTTGATGGTTCCTTTTTGTTTTCTTTTTAGAGTGCTTTGATACTCTCCTAATCCCTCATAATGGTAATTTTATCAATTTTCAAAAGTTTTTTTTTATGTGAGTATTAGGAGGAAGTTTTAGGAGGATAGAAAACTTTCCTTCTTATTCTAGACTGTATGATCCTTATGATGGCTAGTGAACAATAAGGAGGTTAGATCATGATAACAAGAATATTGATACTTGGAAAATATAGGTTACGTGATGTCTTGAGGTCATTTTGGTAATCCTCGGCAAATTGGTGATTTCACCTACTGCTAGTTTGAGTTATTCATCAAAATCTTACTTCTTTTTCCTTTTCTTAAAATGTTCGTACGAAAGCATCAATCAGGGTTGTCCTAAAATCAAAATTTTGAACTTTGAATGAAAATTAGATTTGTTTTTTAGAGAAATTAAAATCATTCGATTAAATTAGGACCCCTAAACAAAAAAAAAAAAACTGGTGGAACCCAATCCAGACCAAATTTAAAATAATATTATAAAATTTTAATGTACTAATATATCACTCTTTTTATATATTATTTCTTAACTCTTGTACTTTTTATTATCTCTTGAATTACATTTAGTATTATTATTAGCACAAATTATTTTTATAGAAAATTGAATGCGAAAGCTACTAAGTTGAATTTTAATATTTTAATGTAATTCCATTGCACTTTAGTATTTTAAACTAATTTGATATAATTAAATATGAAATTTGGATTAAAACGATATGTTATCTTGGTATAACCGTTGAATTTTTTTAGTTTAATGATAATTTCATAGTTATTAACTCTTTTAAATATTTAATGTGATGAATTTCATATTATTAATTTTTATTTTTAGAATATTTGTCCAGATCTAGGTTCCCGATTCAAAAAAATTGCAACTGCCTAGTTTTTTTTTTCAAATAATTCTGGGGTGGTCTTTTATGTTTAAAAAAATCATCCAAAATTTATAGCTTGTCTTTTTAGATGCGAAAAAATTAGCCGAATTTCACCCCTAACATGAATGGTGCTGTTTCATGCACATGAAAATGGAATTTCTTCTCTCCTTAAAGAATGTTAAGTGGATGGTCAAATGAAGATGAGTGTTTCCACGTCCTCTTAATTTTCCTCCTAAAAATCTTCCTAACTTCTCATAATGGCATGGATAATAATTTTAGCAATTTTTGGATGGTGTTTTTATTATTTAAGTGTTAGAAGAATTTTTAGGAGGAGGATGAATTTTCTATTGAAGTTATGATGTAATTTGATCAATTGACTAACAGTTCCTTTTTGTTACAGATGGACTATTCAAATTGGGAGCCAGTACTTCTCACTTTGAAGCAATCTGCTAGATTAAAGTCAGACGTACTGACCAAGTCTTGATTGATGAAAAATATTCTGTTGAATTATCTGTGAGCACTTTTTTGCATGTACCTTTTTTCTTAAATGCTTGCGCAAGATATTACTGACATGATGGCATTTATTATCTTCCCTATGACTAACTTTTCATATCCAACTTCCATGTCGGTACTCAAATCATTTCGTGTTAGTTTGTCAGATGGAGCAGATCTCATTTAGCATCATCAAGAAGATGCTGTCACAAGGTCTTTCTTTTATTTTCACTCTGCTGAATTCTGTGGTCCTTGTTCCATTTTGTGATCTATTGCCTTCTCGTTTAATTTTCCAACACTGTGTCTTTTGGCGTGCAGGCTATGTCATCGTTTTGACGATACGATATTTTCAGCAAGGTAAAATTTAGTAGAAAATAGAAATCAGTAGTAGATGCTAATCTTGTGGAAACCTGTGGTCACTGACCAATGAACTAATTTAACTCTGTGGTCCATATACCTCAAGTAGGAAAAGGTGAAGGTAATGAACTCAAATTACTTGCAGGTTGTGAATATTTAAAGGAAGGCAAATCATAGATGTGCAGTGTTCTTGATGACAAGATGTTCTACAATAGAAACTAAATCACAAGATTTGTAAGTTCAACTCCAAATCATGTATTAGATACTGAATAGATGTAGATAACTTTACTTGAAGCAGCACTTGCTTAGAATAGGTTCCTTATACATGTACCTGAATAAGAAATACACTTTTATCAATGGAAGATGTTGTGAAAATTAGAATCCTTCTCAAGTTCTAAGCTACCATTTTTCACCTCATTTCTTTTACTGTTCTTTTAGTGCAAACTTATATGTGATGTGTTCATCACATTGAGTCGAGGGATGCTGTTAATAAGAGTTTTAACAGCCTCCAAGACACATATATATGAAAACCTTGACCTCCATCTTTTGTGGGCTCTGCATGGATAAATTCATGTAGTGCACGGCAAGTGGAGTAGAAGTGTAGAACATTAATTTTGTATTTTGTTTGGCATGTGATCAGATCCTCCCATCAGCTTTCAAGGCACAAATTAATTAACAATTGCACACGCTCAACTCGCTCTCTCTAAATAAAGTTCAGATGGTATCAATCCATAAAATATCCACCACTACTATGAATCAACTTAAATTGCTACCTTATTATTCTCCACCAATCTCAAATACATATTTTAGTTATAAAAAAAAAAGGAAAAACAAAGATTTATCTGCATAATATTATGTTCAACGAGTGCATAGATTTATCAAGCAGATTACAGATCATTTCTTTAATGAGCTAATGTTAACATGTAACTTTTTGCCTCCTTTGTAATTCTAAACAAATGCCTATACTATTTTTTTCTCTAAATATAATTTAATTCTTTTTAATAACAAAATAAATTTTAAGAAAAAAAAAGAGAGGAGAGAAAAAAAAATATTTCATGCACGTGGGAAAAGAGGAGGTCGGTCGTGTGGTCAAAGGTGGGTGGGACCTACAAATAAACAAGCAACTCTAGTCGACGTGGCAGGAGATTGGTGGGCCACGTATGACGATGGCCGGTCGTGGGCGTGACACGAGGGTCCAATATATTGTCGACCCAGTCGAGTTGTTTTTGTTAGGAATAATTCAATTTGAAAAAAAAAATATGTGCTTTATATTTTAATTCGAGAAAGTTGTCTAACAAAAACTTTGATTCACACCAACGGAGGTTAATATGGAGTGATCAGCCGCTCCTCCCCGCTCAAGCAGAGGTCTCGAGTTCGAGCCTTGTGAACATAGAAAATTTTCATTGGGAGTCTCACCTGTCATAGCCATGCACATCACTCGGGGCAATATCAGATTAGTCGGACTCGATGATAGACCGAAATTCCAACTTGTGGTCAGCGCGCATAACTATTAACGCCGCATGAGTTGAAGAATCTCATACACTGGGATGACAACCGAAAAAAAAACTTTGATTCACAAAAATAACACTAAATTTTCACTACTCAAACATCTCAGACCAAAATATAATTTTAATTTATTTTTTTGCGCATAAAAAATATTTCTGTCAAGTCAAACGTAGTTTTAATACAAACAAGTAGACTTACACTATTAATAAAATTAAAAATGTATTATGTTAATTAAATTACTCTCAAAATACACACTCGAGGTTCAACCGTTTATTTTCAATGCTACCTGTCAAATTATTATTAGTTAGGAAATAAACTTTTAATTTTATTTTTGTTATGTTTGAGTAGATTGGAAATAAAAAATAATATAATTATTGTGCCTTTTACGTATATAATATGCGAACGGAATGCTAAATAATTAGATGGTGACATTATTAGTTATTAATAATATCTTGAATTTTAAATAATTTAAAAGTTCATAAGTTTTCGAAATTCATAAAAAGTTAAAAAAAATCTCAATGGGAGCAAGGAATAGATGTCAAATTACGAGCAAGGCGGAGTTCTCCGTTTAAAAAAAGTTAATATCTATTATGTTTTTAAGTCGAATTTTTAAACTTTTTATGATGAATATTTTTATTTTTTTTAAACTATTTTAAAATTCTATTCAAAAATAATATTTTTTTATTATAAGAGCGCATATATAAATTTTCTAAAGTTAGATTTAGGAGTTAGACTGAGTAATTATTTTATCTATAATTCTCTTATCAATAATATTTATACTAACTTCAAAGATATAATCTAATTAAAAGTCAATCCGGTGAGTAATTTTCTCTCTCATATACGACATCGACTTGAGTTAATGATGAGAATATATAAATAACAAACTGTTCAATAACACAGAATTAGAGGGCCGCATGCATTGACTAATAAACTGCTGTCATAAGCATATTTGAAATGCATCTAAGAAGGAGCCACTTGCACAATTGGAAATTAATACGGTATGAGATGGATCCTTGGCTTGCTCTTCATGCTATTTTTTGTAATAAACAGTTTGAACAACAAGCAAAATTTGATTAGTCCGGATCATAATTTGTGAAATCTGATACTTAAAATCCAATGATTCTTAGCTGATTTAATTACGAGATTTCTTTTTCTGGCTTTAATTAGCCTATTCAAAATTACAATTGATATGATTAATTCAGTTTGAGAATTGCATGATAAATATAAGTGAACATTTTAAATGTTGATCCTTATAGAAAAAGGATGAGTCAAATTTGTCAAAAAAAAACTCATCTATTTTTTTTAAAGAAGAAATATATATATATATATATATATATATATATATTGAGAGAGAGAGAGAGGGGGGGGGGAGAGAGAGGGGTTAATGGGGTGCGTAGCTTGCTATGCACCCGGTGTGGTGCATGATCTGAGTCATTGATTTAGAAATCAATGATCCAGATCTTATCCATTTAAAAATTTGGGTCATAAATTAAATATGATCTGGGTCATTGATTTTTAAATCAATGGCCCAGATCATGCACCGCACCGGGTGCATAGTAAATTGCTATGCACCCTCATTTTTCTCTGAGGTTAATGGGGGTGCATAGCAATTTGCTATGCACCAAGTGCGGTGCATGATCTGAGTCATTGATTTAGAAATCAATGATCCAAATCTTATCCATTTAAAAATTTGAGCCATAAATTAAGTAAAGTACATGGTATATTTTATCATATGGACTATTAGATGAGATTTATGATTGATAAAAATAAATAAAAATTATGAATTTTAAATAAATTATTTATTTTTAATCATACATTTTAAATCTAATGATCCAAATAATAGAATACACAATATTTTTCAATTAAATACGATACATTTTTATTAAACTATATATATATGATTTGGTCCTAACTTTTATCCACTTTGTGAGACTGATACCCCATGAAAGGTATGAAAGGTATGCATATATAGAACCAAACTACAATTTGAAAAGAAAAAACATGTATCCATCCATTCACAATCTATCAGCTTCTACATTAAGACATGCTTGTATTAATATATCTTATGTCACTATTATATCTCTTATCTCTCCATCCAAAATAAATGTAGTATGCCTTTCGTTAAACTAAGTGTGGATCAACAAAAAAACTTTTCAGTTTTCATTTACCAAATAATGTGGTGTTTAAACATTGGGTAAGTGAAAAGTAGTGCCTTAGATATTTTTTTTCCAGTTCTTTTAATTGTGCAAGGTAAAAAAAAATGGCAACATGAGCACTTCTTTTTTGGTATGAGAAATGCCTTGAATAATATTATATAAATAAGGTAGCATATGAAAGGAATTTGCGAAAAGTCTTAAGTGCGCATAGAATAAATTTCTCGGCGTGCTTTGAGCATCACAAAAGACATGGAACAGGTCTTGCAACTGGCCAAATGTGGACTTATCAGATTCCACTGCCAATATATTTAAAAGTTTAGGAAGTCGAATTGTTAAATATTTTAATCTTGATCGATATAAATGTTCATCTTTGTCGTTTATGATCGAAATTGAATCATGTCGTTTTATCTACGTGAGTTTTAATTATTTTTTTTTACAAATTGTCATAATTATTAATATCTAACTACGAGGAGGCCTCTTTCAATGATATATTTATCAAAGTTCAATATCAAAATTAAAAACGTATATATAACGAGATTGGTTTTAAATCATGAGAATTTTATTTCTAACTAATACTTGCATTGATATGAAAAAAAACATTGGTTTTTTCTTTCATGATTTCTTGAGCTTCCATTGAAAATAATAAATCAGCTATTAAACCTTTTTTTATTCTTATCAAGAATTCGAGTTTTCACGAGATACCAGTAATCTAATAATTTTCAAAAGTTGTTATTTTTACTAACGTGTCTATGCACTGAAAGCAAAATTCTGACAATGAAAATTGAATTTAACATCACTTAATGATAAGCAAATTGTGTGATATTACATTATAATCTTACTCTCATCTTAAATGATATAGAGTTTAAATAATACATGGCTAAAACTTTTTTTTTACTTGACATCATCAATAATTTATTTTAAATGCATTAAACCTCAATAAATGATGTCGCATAAAAATAAATCTGACTACACGGTGCAATGAAGAATTTTGTTGTACAACATGATACTTAATCATATTATATATATTATTGTATTAACAATTAATGTATATTTACAACAAATATAAAAATGAATGTGACATATTTGTGCATCCTCAATTTATTAAGCATCATCATTGTAAACAATGGAGGAAGTAGTAATGTAGTTGGGGTTTGATAAGTATGTCCACCCACACCACAAAATTCCCGGATTGTTCAGTCCCAATTCGAAGAATCTATACATCTGCACCTATCAATATATCTATCATATGTACAAAATAATCAAAGGAAAATAAATATCTTCTTCCTTGGGATCAGTGGGGCATCCATCAATCCATGCATGGGCCATGATAAATATTTGTTCTTTTCCAAGCTTATCTTCTTAGCTTCCTTGCAGAGAAGCCATTTTGAATTGACAAAACTGACCTCAAAGTTTAGGAGGGAGTAAACACATTGATGAATGATGGCAATGCTCATGTGCTCTCTTTCTCTCTCTCTCTCTCTCCTTCTTCTCACATATGTTGTCATCTTATGCATTCAATTGAAGTCTCATATTACTTTCTCTTTCTCTCTCTCTCTCTCTCTCTCTCTCTCTCTCTCTCTCTCTCTCTCTCTCCCCTTTCCATTCCACCCAATTTGATGATGCAAAAGATAAAAGAGGCATAAACATGTGATGTTTGCACATCTCTTATTTGTTACTGTGTGAGTTCCACAATTGCATCATTATCTTAATTCCTAAAGACGTGAGAGAGAGGGAGAGAGGAGAGAGAAAGAGAAGAAAAAAAATTAAAAAATATTTAATGTCATGATCAGGATCAATTTATTTGACATTTTGAACCACAAGTGCTTTGTGTGTTGATAGGAATTGCCACAATGCTGCCTTCTAGAGCTTGTATTGGGCCATCTTCTTAGATAAGACTTATAAAAGATTCCTTTTTTAATAAATTAATTTGTGTTCCTCACTCCCATTAGGGACCAATTAACTTAATTGATATCTTTATACATTCGTCATTACCAATAGAAGAATCCAGCACATAAATTACGATTGGAGTTTTAAGAATTAATTTTGGATCTCCCATATTTAATGACCTTTTTTTTATATTTGAGTTAAAAAAACAATGACCACATGTATCTCTCTCTCTCTCTTTATATATATATATACACACACATTAATGTTGAAGGCTTGATTTCTTAATTGCAGATGTTTCATGGTTCATTTCATCTACTCCATTGTAAAAAAAAAAACACTAGTGATGCAATACTTTTTATAATTTATGCATTTTTTTACAATACAAAAAGCAACCATTTGATGACAACAAATCTTAATGATCTACCTAATTATACTCAACAAAGTCTTCTTTTTGAAGGCTCAACTAAACTTAATGCATAACTACTCTTTGCACCAAAGAACCCAACACCCACACTACGTATATATGCATCTCCGTATAATATATATCTACCTGTCTAATTAGGTGCAGGACCAATTGCATGCCCAATTATTGAAGACACATAGCATGGTCCAATATCTAGGCGGCAATTGCTAAGTTGGAAGCATTAGCTAAGCACTTGTTTTATATCGTAATCACCATCATTTATAAATATAAGAAGTATTTCAATTATGTTTTGACATTTCATCCGTCGAGCTAAATTCATCAACAACAACAACAACAACAACAAAGCCTTATCCCACTAGGTGGGATCGGCTACATGGATCATACGATGTCATTGCGCTCTATCAGTAACCAAATTTTTTGATATATTATTCGTTAATAGTATAATTTTTCACCCTACCTACATGTTCTACAAGATATACAACTTGTATTGTCATACATGGGGCTTATTCATATGCATGATATGAAAAGTTTATAATATACTTTTGGACACAATAGTAATAAAAGTTAAAAAACATGTATTACACTAAATTCACTTGTCAAAAATATAGATGATATTGAATATTCTTTTTTTATTTTTTTTGAAAAAAATAAATATATATTATATTGCACATTATACTAAATTTATATTTTTCAGTATAAATTTATATACTGATTGAATTCAATATATATATTTATATTAATATAATATATATCAAATTTTTTGTACATAAAATATCTTTATTTTTTGATATGCTACACACATTATATTAAAAGTGTACTATACGCTCCCTACTTCTATATATATTAATATAAGGGGCAGAAAATATGTCGCATATAACGCATCAGAAAGTAAGTAACGATATTTTTTTATAATTTTTTTAAAATTATTTATTTATACAAAAATATTATTATTATTTTTATAGATATATTACATATTTCTTTTTCCGTTAATCATAATATACATGAAAAGTAATATTCGTAGAAGGGTGTAGAATACATGTATCATTGTGAATTATTTAAAATTATTATTTGAAATGGGTTTTCTTAGGTTCGACGCATCTTCTAAAGACTTTATGCGGATAAGAACGACCCATCAAACCAAACCAAAGCCCCCCTCACAAACTACGACTCTTCCCCTTCCTTCCTTCCTTCCTTCCTTCTCCTGCCTCAACCCTCTCTTGCTCTGCTTTCCTTGCTCTCTTACGAGTGCCGTAATCTGTAAAAGGAGGTAACTTTTCTAAATTTCGAAGCTGGCGATCGATCAGGAGTCACCCTTCAAGGAGCTCAATCTGAAGAACAGACGGGTCATGGTGAGCAAGCGTTCCTTTTGTTCATATTTTGATCAGTAAAGGTTCTTCCTTTTTGTTTTGTTTCTTCTTCTTTGTTTTGTTCTTACTTCGATCGGAGGATGTGTGCGCTTTGGTTATTGATTTGGGTTTGATTGGAAATGGTGTATGGAACAGGGAGGAGGAGGTCCTGAGGACGACGGCCGGTGGCCGCCGTGGCTCATGCCGCTGCTGTCGACGGGCTTCTTCGTCCAATGCAAGCATCACGCCGACTTCCACAAGAGCGAGTGCAACATGTACTGCCTCGACTGCATGAACGGGGCGCTCTGCTCGCTCTGCCTCGCCTACCACCGCGACCACAGATCAATACAGGTTCTTCCCTTGTTCATCCATCTCTCATCAGTTTTTTTTTTCTCTTTTGAAGATTTCTGCCTTCTCTTCCTGCGATTCTTTTGTTTCTGGTATTTGGTTCTGTCTTCTGTCGTCCATAAAGATGCTTCTTTTGATGTGATTTCCTGGTCTTCCTGCCACCAATAATGGCGATGTATTCCGATAGGATTCCTTTGGTTCTCTCGCCCCAAAAAATCGAATCTTTACATGTTCTCTGCACTGTTTGGCTTCTCCTGACGAATTGGCATTGGAATGACTGGTGGATGTGGATGCAGATAAGGAGGTCGTCGTACCACGACGTGATCAGGGTGAACGAGATACAGAAGGTGCTGGACATCGGCGGCGTGCAGACGTACATCATCAACAGCGCCCGCGTCGTCTTCCTCAACGAGCGCCCGCAGCCGAGGCCCGGCAAGGGCGTCACCAACACCTGCGAGGTCTGCGACCGCAGCCTCCTCGACTCCTTCCGCTTCTGCTCCCTCGGCTGCAAGGTCCGTGCCGTCCCTCGATCAATGCCCATCGTCCTCCTTCCATCAAAATCAAATCTTTCTTCTTTTCTTTACTATAATTCTTTGTCCAGATTGCCGGCACCGCCGCGGGCTTCAACAAGAGCAACCATCTGCTGAACAAGAAGGAGAAGAAGAACAAGAAGGCGATGGAGGAAGCGGCCGCGACGTCGGACTCGGAGCAGTCGTACATGAGCACCAGCCGCGGCGGCAGCAGCGACAAGAGCAATGTGACCCAGAGCTTCACCCCCTCGACCCCGCCGCCGACCGCCGTCAGCTTCCGCGGCGGCAAGCGGCGGAAGGGCATCCCTCACAGAGCTCCCTTCGGAAGCCTCATGCTCGGATACTGATCGAGCAGGCAGTCCGATACAGAAACCAACCAACACCTCCCTCCTCTTTCTTTCTTTGTTCATAGTAACGTATTGAAGTCGGCCGTCGATCCATAGCAGTCCGTGCTTCTGGCAGTGTGGAGGCCGCTGCTGTGGAGCTCTACTCACCCGACGGCCATGGACGACAGGAGCAGAGCAGAGCAAGCAGCAGCCAGAAGGAAGTCAATTAGTTCTCCATGATTAGTTAGTCTTCAAGGTTAACAGTTAACTACTGCTGCTGCTGCTACATGTCAACATAGGTTGGTTTGTGCTGGTTAGATATTGCTGCAAATTACATAGATATATATATTATAAATAGGTAGTATAAATATATTGATCATGTCTACTTATACCTAAGTTTTTTGTGAAAAATGTAAATATTTGATGAAGGGAGGAAGACAAGAGTTTGGTGTTAGTAACTAATAAACAAGGAGTTGTTGCTGGTTGTCTATGAACATGGCAATGTACAATAATAATAATAGTGCTCCTTGCATATATAATTTTTCGCCTGCATTATATATATATATATATATATATATATATTTACACGTATGATTTTATATTATGTATCGTGCATACACAACCTTTAAATTTTTAAATTAATATTATTTTAATTTAATTAATATTATTTTAATTCAATGATACAAATTATCTATTTTATCTATATTTTGAATCATATATAAATTATATATGCACGTTAATATGCTTATATATTTTTTTTTCACGAAAGCTTTGCATTTGTAAAATAATGTCACGTGCGGAGCCGTACGTCAGCAAGGGCGGCTACGCTTGTTGCGGGGCGGCGGAGGTGGTGGGCGGCGGCCACGAGGTACACGTGGGGGTTTCCGATTGGTCAGAGTGGAGGTGGGAACGTGCGGTATCGTGATGCGGGAGGTGCATCGTACCGCCAGAGGTGACGTCGGATGGTGTCAAGTTCTACGTGGACTTGCATCTCCGACCCTCCCTTTTTTACTTCTCACACGACGCGTGGGTCCCAAAGCGACCAAAAGCCGTCGGATGTAGCAATGGACGGTGGAGATCGTAGTCTGCGGCGAAGACCTAATCAAACTTTGCCTTTTGTTAGTGGCCGTCGTACGCGAGAGCGCAAGAAAACAAGGTCTCCGGAAGGATCCACTTCCCGCACGGAAGTGCACGGCGGATCCCGTGCGAAGGGCGACCCCGTGCGGCAGCCGTGGGAAGGTGCTCACATCACGACACGTGGAGATGGGATTGTGCAAGTATGGTGTTGCCTGTTTTGGGAGGCGCATGAAGACGCGGGGGTTTCTATGAGTCGGTCTTCGCGGTCCCGACTTGAAAGTTTACTTTTTGTTTTTTGTTGGCAGACCAAACGGAGTGCACCCAGATCTGCACCCGCACTTGGGTGAGCAGTGGGAGCAGGAGAGTAGCCAGTGAGTGGTGTGCGTTCACTTGTGGCGCACGAATTGTTGGTTTTCTTCTTACGGTCGTTTTTTTTTTAATTGGCGCCTAAGATTTACCTGACTCAACCAGGGATTATTAGATTTCCATAAAGTTGTGACACCTGAAAAATTTTAAAAATGAAAACAAAAAATTAAGATGAAAAAATTTCACCTTGACTATGTTATTGTTATAATGGATGCTCATATAAAAAAGTTATAATAATTTCAAATTTTAATAGAAATAAATATGCTATGTTTATTATTAGATTTCCATAAAGAAAATATGACACCTGAAAAGAAATAAAAGTCAGAAGATGAAAACTTTTCTCTTCAACTATGTTATGATGGATACTCATACAAAAGTTAAATAGTTACATTTTTTATTTAGATAGGTATACTATGGTAAAGAGGTATTGTGTACACTCATATTGAACTAATGATTTTGAATATTAACAATACATTTGAAAAATAATAATTAAACTGTAGAAAATTGATTTTTCCCTGAAAAGATTCATAACCCATATCTTAAATATTGGGGTGCATTTTTAGACAGAACGTAGTTGATTAATTTATACAGTACAAAACATGTACAAAAATTGATTATTCACAGTAATATTGCATGTGAACATCTTTTCTCAAAAATAAAATATGATTCGTTTAGTGAGAAGAATTGAGAATCAAAACGCACAATTAATTTTGTGTGAGATATCTTCTTCATATGAGAAGGTAATATGCTTATAATACTACAATGCCTGTATTACAGTATTTAATTATTTATACATATATTATGGCAATATGCTTGAAACTATTTCTTCTACTATTTTCAAACTTATTCTATACCTTTAGGGGAGGGTGGGGGGTATCATGTATCATATTCCCTCCCATCATCCACAGCTCCACTTCAAACCTTTGTTTCTTATTTCTCCCCCACCATGCACTTCGATCTGCCACCGTAAGCACAGTGATCGCACGTTGGATAACCATTCATATCTATAATTTGGTATATATGTATAAGGTTCATTAAAAGGACAATGCATTTGATATTTTGAATTGCATTACTTATCATAGAAATTACACATGCTACTTTCATTCTTCAATCCAAACAGGAAAAGAGTTGACACATTCTTGACCAATTAATTACTTAATTAAATCACTGTAGTAATTTCATGTAGCTACACCCCCACAAAAGAAAGAAGTAATAATTATAAGAGTAGGTGGAATATATACAAAGATGGGGGCCAATAAATCCACAACTATGGACAATGTAGAACTCCTTGCCGGAAAATGACTAATAATGAAACATGCAATGCATACAAAAAATAATAATTAATATAAATTTTATAAAAGAAAATACAATATTAAGTGGATATACATAAGCAAGATGAAGGATGTGGATGTGTGTTGCAAGATGGCGAGGCATGAGAAAAAACAGGAGGGGGTTGGGATGTGCAAGTGCAACACATTCATGTATCTTTGATAGGTAGCTTTCCTAATATTTATTTTTAATAAAAGAAAGATATGAATTTAAGCCCCATTCTCCTAGTCATGGAAAGGAGATTTGGTGGCCTTGTGCTCCAATTTCCGGGTCCCTACGAGAAAAATAAATAAAAGAGGATCCGTTAAAAGTTAGTTTGTGAAAAGAAAGAGGTGGCGAAGTTGAATGAGGGGAGCAATTCCTCGACTTTGCCTAAGTAAGCCATGATGTCATTTCACCTTACTTTGTTTGCTTATATATGTGCATGGAAAATGATTTCTACTATATATGTCTTTTATAATCCACATATGTGATGAAAACATAATTGCATTTGATTATCTAATTATTTATGGTTATTTTCTTCCACATTCATTATTATATAATTGTTTTCTCACCTAACCTTAAACTATATTTATAAATTTGTCAATTTGATGCTTAAATCCTTTTGTTAGGTGTTAAGCTTTTTTTAATAACTGTAAAAGTCAGTTATATCGTTACTTATTTAATATATAAAAATCTTAAAAGAAATAAAAATGACATCATGAGAATGATGTTCCTAATTATCAAAAAAGTATTATTAAATAATATTTTTTATGCTTTAAAAGATATAGTTTTTGTATAAGAGTAAAAGTAAAACTGATATTTCATAATTATTAAAAATTAATTTAAGATGGGACTTGAAGAGAGGACTTTAAATGTGAAAAATGTTATAGTTTAGAGGATGTTAGAGAAAATAATCAAAATATTTATTATATTTGTTAACCTTGCTTATATCTTAACTATCATTTATGAGAAAATTAGTACTAATTGAGTGAATTATACCTTGTTATTTTATTAAAAACTTACTGACGATTATTATTATTATTATTATTATTATTATTATTATTATTATTATTATTATTATTATTATTATTATTATTATTATTTCATGAACAAGTACCAATATGTGTTCCGGATCCATCTTCTATTCTTGTTGCTTTGAACAAGATGATGGGTCCATCATACTTGTCACAAAATTGGGTCAGCGCCTGTCCGGTTGGTGGAAATTTCACAATTAATGTGGGTGACCTTCCGAAACACGCATCAATTTAATCATTTTAATTATATGTAATTTCTTTTTATTTTCTTGCTGTTAAAGTATTTTTATTAATTTGGATCTTGATTGAAGTAGGCCTGCAATAAATTGACGACGAGCCATCTCCGATAACTAATTATTTAATTGGCACATATAGGCAATGCAAAAGTAATTGATCAACGAAGAGAGCATTAATATAGTGACACAAATTTGTATTTGAAAACTTTGATGCCCCTTCAAATTCCTTTTATTAAGAAAAGAGCCAGTTCCATGATTTGATTGCTGCATATTTGTAGTAACTCTTCATCTCTTTTTAATCATTTAATTATCGGCATGCACAAGCATGAAATTATAAGGTATGGCATGGAGTTGGTTGATGGGCTGACGAGAACCAATCAAAGTGTGGATATGGCGAGGTATGGGGAGGAGATCAACCCCAATTGCATGTGTCTCCTTGTTAGATCAATATCTTAGGATCAGAAAAGCCAAGTTTTAATAGTGGCCCTTCCCCTCGTGCTTATCCTCCCAATATATCTTTTCGTCACCTATATACTAATAGGGAAAATAAAAGTAATACTATTGATTATGTGAAATATTTGGACATTGTGTATATAATGTATTTTGGTAGTTTATTGAAAAATATGAGTTATGAATAGTACATGTATATTCATCAATTATATATATAGATATTTTTATGAATATAATTTATTTTCAGGTGGAAAGAAGAAGGGGGGAGATATAAACATTGAAAGATTAAGATTATTTTGCATGTATATGGCATGATGATGTCTTCGGCCATCAATATATATTGACTAGCTTTGTTTTAAAAGATGCACACCTACGTCAAAAGGGATGGAAAGAAATAACGAATACCTAACTTCTCCTCCATGGACCATGAAAAGAGATAGATGGTGAAGTGGGAACTCCTGACTCGCTACTTGGGTGAGCTAGTGGCCAACTTGTTCCCTCCCTCCTCCTTTTCTCATGTATGTCGTCATGCTTGTAAATGCATGATCCATGAAGGTGCTTGGTTGCAAGCTCATGCAGCTAGCATGCTCAAATGAGTGTTATATTAGTTTTACTTTTGAGATTAAAAATTTGTCTTTTATAATAGATAAAAAAAAGCCCAAATAAAGATCTCACGATAATCATCAATTTTTTTATTGATACACAAACCGAAAAGTAATTTAACTCATCCATGTAGATATGTATACCGCATTGTATCCTCCGTTAATATTATAAATGGAGGATAAGATTTTGGCATGGGGATAGTCATATATTATTTTTTTGTATTATAAAGGGAGATATATAAGAAATTAATATATAAGTAGAAAAAAAGATACTTGTAAGATTCCAACTCTTGTTAGTTTCGCTTATGTCACCAACATTTGGGGATATATGGAACTAGTGGAGACTTCAACTTATATTAGTTATATATAATTTAAAAAACAATTAAATAATATAAAATTGGGCCACCTCACACATATCAATTCATCATCGAATATGACACATTTTTTTATTCATTTATACAAATTTCTATAGTTTGGCCTAGCTCCTTGATATCGGAATCAGTCCTTCATCGCAACCTTCTATTTTACTAACAGAATCTTTGCAACATGTAGCCTAATTAATATTATCTTGTGCATCTCTCTCTCTCTCTCTCTCTCTCTCTCTCTCTCTCTCTCTCTGCACCTCGAGAAACAAATCGCTATATTCTACCTCATAGAACAATTTGGTAGTTGAAGTCCATGTCAAAATATTTTATTCCTCATAATGAAGTTGGCACAAACAGTTATTTACGGGCAAAATACGTTTTTTTTCCTCCGGTTACATATATAATTACGAAACAAAAGTCTTTAAAAATCAAAATGATTCATTTTGTGTTTTCATGTTAGAACAATGAATTGATTGTGCTTATTATAAGCTTAGATCATTTGGCTCATCATATATTGATAGATTGGACGTTGCATGTTTCCAAATATTTGTGATTAATTACTTGCTATTTTCTCAAATTTAATTGATTTTTTTTTGTCGAAACAAGATCCTGCAGCTGGATGTTTTAATCTAGCAAAAACAAATGTTGCATCACATTAAATAGTTCCTTCATTAGAACCATAGTTTCATCTTTTAAGCACAAAACAAAAGGAGAACATTTTTATAAATAACGGGAAAATGTTAATTTGTTAAATTCTAAATTCGAGAAAACTACTTTATAAGAGCAAAATCTAACATGATCAAATCTGATTCTGCAACATAAATAAAAGGTTCCACTGACACAAGATCAAAAGCCAGCAATATGAGACCATAAAAGATCTTGCTTTACACCTCAAAACATCCACCTTTAAATCCCTATTTTTGATCTCTTTCAGCAAACGCCTGGGAATCTTACCTTGTTCACCTTTCAATATCCTGCAGCTCTCCACAAACACAAGCCTACAACTCTTCTTTTCTGAATAGGTTAAACTTAATAGTTAAACATAAAATGGATGATATGTATCACACTGTTCCATTAACCCTAAACCTCAAATTGCAATGCATGTGTGCATGGCATTCATAGGAGTACCAGTATGCACGTACTACTTTTACTGATCAGGTATAACCTTGCTTGTAACGCCGGAAGAGTTCGTCGGTCTTGGCATTCCGGAAGGCGAAACAGCCCATGGTGTAGATGATAACTAGGGCGACGAGGGTGAACACCAGGACCAAGTCTGCCCTCCTCCACTCCCTTCTGACGTTGGCCAGCAGCCCTGCCTTGCAGGATAAGCAGGAGTAGCACAGCACCGTCTGGTCGTTGCTCCAAAGCATGCAGTCGACGTCCGATATGGCGCTGATCGGGCTGATCCAGTACGTCGGATTCACGAACGTGTACCCGCACTGCGTCGGCGGCTTGCAGCATCCGGACTGCCCCAAACATGCATGGATATCATGTTAATTAATTAAAGTGTGTATATAAGTATGAAAGATGACTACAAACTTTTGCAATCATTAAATCAAGTTCAAATATATGCAATGTGCTAACAAAACAAAGAAATGTACAAGCCAAAAACTAATAACTTTGGCAAATAACAATGTCTAGAATGCAAGATCAAACAGAAGGGTTACAAAGCAAAGTGTTCCGGTAATGCAAACTTGCACAGTTCAATTCAAATATATGAAATGTGTTAAGAAAACAAAAAATGTACAAGCTAAAGACTCTGATAACTTTGGCAAATAACAATTAATGTCTAGAATGAAAGATCAAACAGAAGAGTCACAAAGCAAAGTGTTCCAGTAATGCAAACTTGTTGCACAGTTCAATTCAAGGTACGTGTTACTAGTCCTAATGGGCCCCTCTTGGTAGGCCCATTATATCTTGACAGGCTAATTTTGGGAAGGCCCATTGGGCTGAGGCAGAAAAATGCTACAATATTTGTATAATTTCCCTAGAAATAATTTAAGAAAATAAATATAGTTAAAAAGAGAATGGTCTGCAATTTCCAATATTTATTTTCCTGTTTCATAATTTTATGATATGACTTGCTAATTTTTCTCAATCTACTGAGCATGAAACAGGAGAAAAAAAAAAACATGCAGAGCATTAGAAAAGTTTACGTGTAAGAACCTTTGCAGGAACTAAGCCACCAACTCACCTGCAATGGAGTAATCCTGGCACTGAAGAAGTCCTCGGCGGTCCTGTACGTTTGGTTCAGCTCCGCGCACGTCGTCGTGGAGCTGAGGCACGCCTTGATCCGGTTCCACTTTTGCGACCCTTCGACCCGCCGCCGGAGCCAGCCGCCGTAGTCCTCCAGGTGGTACTCCAAGTAGGCTCGGTTGGTGGCGACGTGACCAGAGCCGCTGCTCGTGACGGCGTAGACGAATATGACCAGGCTGGCGAGGAGGAGGACCAGGACGAGCATGGCGACGAGGTAGAAGAGGAGCAGCCACGGGATGCGCCAGAAGGCGCCGACGAAGCCCGCGAGGGCCACGAGGAGGACGACGACGCCAAGGGCGATGACCGGCCACTGCAGGACGCCCATGCAGGCGTTGTCGGTCTGGGTGGCGAGCCAGATGCCGGCGGCGATGATGGGGATGGAGAGCAGCATGGCCACGAAGTTGATGGAGGCTATCACCGTGTTGCTGAGAGCCATGACTGATCACATGCAGGTTGTAATGGGGAGGTCTTCAGGTCTTGGGGAGGGGAAGATGGATCAATGGCGGTGCTGTGGAGGAGGAGAAGGAGGAGGAGGAGGAGGAGGAGGAGGAGGTATAACTTGTGGATGCTGCTTTGCTTAACTGTTAATATTCGACTTCTTTTGTGTAGTGATGAGAGGGAAACAGCAGAGCGTGGTAAAGCAAAAGGAAGGAGATCCTTTTGCTTTCCTCCTCCATGCATGAGACCTTGTACTTTTTGCTGCACCAGTAGATTTCTCTTGCATGCACAGATGAACTTTTCCTAAAGTTCATATCAAATTTATATTTTTATGTATGGGTTTCCATCTTTTTTTTCGACAAAGATGATTAGTTCTTTATGGTAAAGCTGGGTAGAAATGAAATAATTTTTTTCATTTACTTGTTATACTTTTACTTTCTCCCTCTTGGATACTTTATCTCTTCCATCACACTTTGTCAATTTTCTAACTGGTGTCCACTTTTCTTTTTCATTTTTAAGCACTTTTAACTTTTAACTAATGATATAAATATTACAAAATAATTCATTTGACGTTTTTAAAATAATGTTATATATAATTAAAATGTATTTTCAATAAAGATCTTTGAGGCATTCTCTCATATATACATGAGAGAGAGAGAGAGAGCGAGAGAGAGAGAGAGAGAGAGAGAGAGAGCGAGAGAATGTGTAGCACACAATAGGTAAATAGATCATCACATGATTCTCTTTTTTTAATTTATGAGTGTATCTTCTTTATATTGCACTCGGCATTACACTATGCCACAAGCTCATATTTAAAATAAATTTATATTTTACCAATTTTATTTGAGTCCCTGATTTTATTTTATACATTTATATTTTCCGATTTCGAACTATAATAGCTTATTTATACTTCACCCATAAACTTCAATATTATATATTTATCTCACGTCATTTTTTTCAAATACTTTAATTTAGCACAAATTCCGAACAATGTTGTTAAATTTATGCTTTATCCATTTACCTTTTTAACCTATTCTAGTTAGACTTATAATAATAATAATAATAATAATAATAATAATAATAATAATAATAATAATAATAATAATAATAATAATAATAATAATAATGGGATGAGGCTTGGTTCCATTTTATTTTTAAAAAAAGTAAATTAAAAAGGGTAAAAACTAAGAGGATAAAGTAAGTTAAGAGGATAAATTTGAAAATATTTCACGTGAGTAGATGTCTCACGGGTTTAAAATCTCAGACTTGGACCAAAACGTCGCTTGCTTTTTGGGCTTTATACTGCATTTGTGGCCCATAAATGATCCAAACCTTATCAAGAAACCAAATCCTCCAGGGGCATTTTCGTCATATAGGAGTCTCCTAAAACCCACCACTCTCTTCGCTCGAGCTCAACGTCAGTTGAAATGGCGGCGACGGCGACGGCGACGGCGGGGGCGGGGGCGGCGGCGGCCGTCCTCCTTGACCTCCGGTTCAAACCGAAGCTTTCCTCCGTTCTCTCCGTCAGGCTTCCCGTTTACCTTCCTGCCCCCACTGTTCTCTTCAATTCCCACCCCTCTCTCCTTCTCCCCAGCCTCCGGTCCGAGTGGGCTCCCCGCCGCCGGCTTTTCGCCGTGAAGGACGTCTCCGTGGACGAGGCGGCTGAGAAAGCAGACGAGAGCGAAAAAATACAGGAGGCCGAAGAGGAGGAGAAGCGGCGGAAGCTCTACGTGGCGAACGCGCCCTGGAACTTCTCGGCGCCGGACCTCGCCAAGCTCTTTTGCGAGTGCGGCACCGTCAAGGATGTCGAGGTGCGAATAGTAGAGTTCCTTCAAAACGTCTAATTGTTCTATGTTTGGGTATGAACGCCATGATGGTTTCAGTTTTATCTAATTGTTAAATTTCTCTTTTTTTGCCCTTTGTTAAATTTTTGGTTTGTAGATAATTAAGCAGAAGACAGGACAGAGTAAAGGTTTCGCCTTCATTACCATGGCGACTGGGGACGAGGCGCGAGCGGCTGTCGATAAGTTTGATTCATATGTAATATGATAAATTTTGATATCTTTATATTTTGGTTCAGTGTGCAGCTTTAGGGTTTAAGAGCAGGATCTTGGGAATTTATACTAAAACACACGGAATCTTACTTGGGATTCTTTTGATTGATATGCTAATGGTGTCTTCCAAAGAGTCCACTTTGCTGATTTATGCAAGTTACATAAAAGAATGAGGATGCTTACATGATATGAATTTTAACCTTTGTTTCTTATACTTTGGTATCAATCAATGTTATCCAGGAATTAAATGGAAGAATAATCAGGGTTGAATTTTCAAAAAGCTTTAAGAAACCTTCACCACCACCTCCGCCGGGTTCAGTTGCTGTAGATAAAAAATGTCAGATTTATGTATCGAATCTTGCTTGGAAGGCAAGGTCTGTCCATCTTAGAGAGTTCTTCTCTGGGAAGTTCAACCCAGTCTCCGCGAGGGTAGTTTTTGAAAGCCCTGCGGGAAGATCTTCTGGGTATGGATTTGTTGCATTTGCCACGGAGGAGGAAGCGGAGGCTGCTATGTCTGAACTGGATGGGAAGGTAACATAAACATGTCTAACGTTCAGTTTGTATCTGATAACTTGTTATCAAGTGTATGAATTACTCCATTCTGTCTCATTTGTGTTAATTGTTCCTGATTTCTTCTGTAAACTGCATATCAAGGTAGGTGCACGTCCTTGTGTTTGAAGACTTACTGGTTCTTCTGAATTGCAAAACCATTTTACACTGTTGTAAAACCTACATATGACCAAGAGTGACCGAAACTGTCAGTCTGGAATCACATTTCTGAACAAACTGCTTTGTATACAAATTAAGACGTCTTGATGATGCACCTTATATCAACAACTTTAGTATTGAAAAACCTTTGGCGCTAAAACAATATTACTCCATTGTACTATGTGAAAGCCAATTCCACAATATTTGTGAGATTGAGCTGCCATTATTGAATATAGATCTCATGTCAAGAATTTGTGAAAGATATAAAAATGAACATCTTAGCCTTCTGAGGAAAAACAGTTAAAGAGAAACGAAAACTAAAATAAAGTGCACTTTTGCGATAATCATGTTTTTTCCCTGCACTATTAGTGTCATGCAATATTTACTTGCATCGAGTGTCTGCTTATTTGCATGTTCCTGTCTATATGCTCACATGCCTCTTTATAGCTCTTAAAATAATTTCTCAGGACAATTTTGCCATGGTAGTTATGCTGCAATCATTCACTAAGATATATCGAATCAATATGTTGGATCATTATGGCTAATTTTGTTGATCATCTGAGTTAATATGTTGTAGGAATTATTGGGAAGACCTGTTCGATTGAGAATAAGTCAACGAAGTGATGCATTATCTGATAGTGAACCAGAAGAAGCAGTAAATTCTGGTGGACTCTCCAATGAGTCTTAGTAAATCTGGCTTATTTTCTTATGCCTTCCATCGAGTGAAAAGGAATATAGTTGCAGTGCTGATACACAGCAAAGAGGAGACATGTACAATGACCTTCTTCAAATCACTTCTTATTATTTATATTATCACTTTTTTCATAGTTGTACTGCAAGAAATATTTTTGTAACTCATCAAAATACAATTTTGCTTGCTTGTTTAGCACTTTGAAAGCTAGATGTTGTTTTGACATATAAATTCTTGACAATGACTATTCAGGTACTCTTGAAGGATTCATACAGTATCTTCATTTTTTCTTTAAACTCTTAAAATGTGCCTCGTAGCATATTCTTTAATAGCAAATGTTCTATCAAGTTTGTCTATACTTGGTTATGATTTAAGCTTGCATCAAGCTTGCTCCATGTATATTGAATAATTCATTGGAGCTGCATTTCCTGTCTGTAGACTGTTGTTTGACTACTAGCAATTCCTTTCTGCTTTTATGTCTGCCAAAGCATATAAACTATTTTTGTTAAATAATTCTTTATTCCCTTTTCAAATTTTCTGATTCCATTGAGCTTCTTATTAATTACCAGATATCTAAAACTTCTTGAACTTCCTTCTAGATCTTTTGGAATTGTATGACTTTAGTCAGGGACCAGCCTTATAGTGGTTGCAACTTACCTTATAGTTAGTTATGCATGGACAGCCACTTAAATGCAGCCATAAAATAACAGGGTGCTTGTGCACTACTTTAGGTATTACTCCTCCATCATGTGAGCTAATAAAACTTTGCTTTGTTATGCAGTTAAGGGTTACAAGCTTATTTCATGTTACTGCTAAAGTTGAGAACTGCCTGGTTGGAGGAATAGGTTAGCAGGGCCGACACTTAGTTCACTTAAATTTTTGGCTTAAAAGTTTGATATTCTTATATGTGTGTTATATTATAAATTTAAGGATCTTTACTAGTACCGTTAAATAAACTTTACTACTTGTTCCCTGATATGTTTACTTCAAATTAGGCTCATATAATCGTTTGTCTTGTTTGCTCTTGTTCACTGTGATTGTTTCATTCATTGTTCACATAATTAATCATTGTCCACATGCAAGTGCAACTACCATATTTATAAAACCTTAATATATGTATCTGTTATTAAAAAGATATGGCTTTTGTCGACCTTGCCAGTTGCAATCAAACTGCAGTATTAAATGCATGTCAGATTTAGGCCTTGTGGAACAGTCAAACAGTGAAGTCTAATGATGTATTGTGTCAATTGGAATGCTGGAACTCTGACAGATATATCGTCAAATGAAGTCTTCATTGGCTCAACGAGAGCACAGATGGGTTGAGATGAAGTGTTAAGTGACTCCTTTCGGTTTAAGCAGGTCTCGAGTTCGTTCGAGTCTCTGGAATGAAGTGGTAAGTGATCCTTCTTACTTAAGCAGATCTCGAGTTCGAGTCCTGTGAACGTAGAATAATTCTCGCTGAAAGTCTCATCTATCATAGTCAAGCACGTGATCCGGGGTGGTACCAAAATAGTCGAGCTCGATGGTGAGCCAAGACTCCAACTTGTGGTCAGTGTGCATAACCGTTAGCGTAACGTAGATTGAAAAATCGGTGCCGCTTCTCGAACACTGGGTGGCAATCGAAAAAAAATGAGAGCCCAAAACTTTTAAATGAGCTGAAATGTTCGTGACATTTATAAACAGATATATTGTGATTTGTTTCACTTTCGTACCATTGTTTTTTTATAATTCTAACTAAAATAATTTGACCGACATCTCTCTCTCCTCATATAATTTTGGATCTGATAAAAATGATATAAATATCTTATGTGACACCTATGTGTTATGTTATTATTATTATTGACCATAATAAATTTGCAAGATCTTTACTCATGTGATGTTGAAAACTTATTATTTGCATTGTTTCTGCATCATATGCCGACCACGTCAAAAGGACCACTCGACGAGTCACCACTAGATTTATATTCCATGCTTTTAGATTCGCACTACTCTCTCTCTCTCATCTCCAACCTATAAATTATAAAAAATAGGGGTTAAAAAATATGTGAAGCAGATTCAGCTCCACATGTATAAACCGCCATCAGATCTATAATGAAGGGCTCAGATTGTTACCTTTATTTAAAATGAAGGACCCCGTGTGTTGATCTGAGCCCTTCGATGACGGTCCATATATATGAAGTTGAATCTGCTCCACATATTCTTTATTCCCTATAAAATATATAAGGTCCAAAATTATAAAATATGGTTTATGTTAATTTATAGAATATAATATCTCTTGATATTATCATAACTATAAATTATAAAAATTATATAGGATCCAAAAAATCATCTAAAAATTGATAATTTTATTTAGTTTGAATAAAATATTCAAAAATATAGATCCAGCCTTTTATACGTAAAAAAAAATCATTCAATTATAATAATCTCACCTCTAGATTAATTTAATGTTCAAGATGAAAGAAATATCTTTTAACAATTGATGATTTTAAAATCGAACTCAAAATTACTCATTTTTTTAATTATGAACTTAGATCCGACAATTATATAATTCAACCAAAGTTATTTTTCAGTTTAATAAATTATTTTGATAGCGGTTATATATGATCCACTTAACTAATACTACATTATAAATAGCTTTCATGTATACATATAGGAATAACTCTTAGAAAAATGAATAATTAATAAATACTCTCCCATCTCTCTCTCTCTCTCTCTCTCTCTCTCTCTCTCTCTCTCTCTCCTCTTTACTAATCTCAAACCTTAAAAGATTGCATGGTAATGCTGAATTATAGGTAATTTAAGGCTTGTTAGATAGAGAAAACACTGTGTGAAGACCCAATCTAAACAATTAGAGGTGACTCATTTGTGTACCAACCACAAGACTAATGATCCTATTGTTTGACATATGATAGATATCATCATTTCCGTCCATGTGTATGTATTTAAGAGCAGTTGGGAATTATTAAACCAATTTTATCACCTCGTTATCTAAAATTTCTTGTTTCTACAATTATTGATCTTTCTTTCTTTCTTTTCCTATTCCGTCTAAAAGAAAGAATAAAAAAAAATGGCCTCTTGATCAAATAAGTTTCCGAGTGATTGGTTCAACGTCACCTTTATGTGAATGCTACTTGCCAACTTCCGCTCAACATCAACATCTTGCACAGCAATAACATAAAGGATTTTAGTTGTACTCAAAACCCAACTACGAATATTAGAATTATAAAAGGTTAAAAAATTAGTTGGCATCAGAAAAAAAAAATCACATAGCTACCGAGCAAATATGTAGAAAGACAACGGTAAATTTAGTAAATTGTTTGAAGTAACTTGTGGAAAACAATAGAGAAATAATTTATTTCTGCAAATTGATTGCTGAAGAGAGGATTGCAAAAAAGTACAAAAAAATTATTTGCCTCTTTTAATTGCATGAGAGAGAGAGAGAGAGATTGGAAGTTAGCTTGCAAGAGGCATGTCATGTTCATTCACCAAGAAAGCAACTTCTCAACCACTATTTTACTCATCTTTCTGAAATATTATCTCATTCATATAAGAAAATTCGGGACATCTCTACTAATAAACTAATAAAGTGATGATTAAAGCTAAGCCTATCATCTTGGAATTGATGAAATTTTGTAATAGCATGTTCATCTACACATGAGTTGTTCACTTTTTTCATAGGTACTTAATAAATTTGTATTCTATTAGGGTATACCAATTTTTTTCATTTTTTGGACTATTAAATAAATAAAAAATATGAATAGTTACATATCTCAAATTTAACTATCTAACACAATGTATTCTAATTAAATAAAATATACATTTATTAAGCTGTTCTTTTATACATAAAAAAATATGTGAAAAATGGTGATCATACCTTCAATCCTAATTTTTTCCCCTCTTTTCTTAAGTAATTAACTATTGCTTCCATATCACAAGTAAAGTGATTTTCAATTAACCAAGTGATCAATTCAAGTAATAAGTCGCTTGAATCACACACTAAAGTAGTCAAACCTCAATACAATATTAAATATCAATGTAAAATGTAATTATCATGAATCTTACTATTAAAAAAATGTCAATTATATATATATATATATGGAAAAAAGAAATATGTAGCGCACTTGTACAGAAAGTAACGACACTTTTTATATAAATGAACAGTGTCCAATTTTTTTTTACGGATAATGTCGTTACTTTTTGTTGCGCTACACGTACAACACTAAAAATGCGCTACACACTCGCTACCCATTATATATATATATATGAAACAGTGTCCAAATTAACTGCTGTTGATGCTCAAGTTGTAGTCTTCACCTTTGATGCAAACTTTAACATCTCACAGTCAACCAACCATGGACTTCTCAGTCACCTCTCTCTCTCTCTCTCTCTCTCTCTCTCTCCCTCCCCACCATCACACACACACAAAACAGACAATGCCGACAAAGAGAAAGAAGAGGACTTAATCCAACCACCATCTCTCTCTCTCTCTCTCTCTCTCTCTCTTAATCCAACCACCATCTCTCTCTCCCTCTCTCTCTCCTACACTTGATGATGGTCATTCATTCACCATCTGTTCACTCTTTCAGGCGAGTCCTCAATTCCCAATACAACTACAAGAGCCTTTGAAGAAAAAAAAAGTACAGCCCTGTGCGATCTAATCATTGGGTTCAGAAATCTGACATAGATTTCCTCCTCCGCTGTCTCTGGCTGCTGCAAAATTTGCAGGAAATTTTTAGCACTAGATTTGCTCTCCATCTTGGGGTGGCCGTCCATGGCCGCCACCCCGGCACAGCAGTCGTGGGTTCCCTACGAGTCGACCAAGGACTGCTCCATGGGGTTCTGCAGCATCTACTGCCCGCAGTGGTGCTACGTCGTCTTCCCGCCGCCGCCGCCGATGTTCGACGACGAGAGCTCCGGCCCGACCCTGTCGCCGATCGTCATCGCCGTCATCGGCATCCTCGCCAGCGCCTTCCTCCTCCTCGGCTACTACGCCATCGTCTCCAGGTACTGCGGCGCCTTCGACTCGCTGCGGAACCGGGGCCACGGGCCGGCGGGCGAGGCCGGGCGCCAGCACACCGGCGGCGGGGGCTCCCGGCGCGACGAAGAGCTCTGGGAGCCCATCCCGGCGGACGGGATGGAGGAGGCCCTGATCAATAAGATCACGGTGTACAAGTACAAGAGGACCGACGGCATCGTCGACGGGACCGACTGCTCGGTGTGCCTCGGCGAGTTCAAGGAGGACGAGGGCCTCCGGGTGCTCCCCCGGTGCAGCCACGCCTTCCACCTCCAGTGCATCGACACCTGGTTGAAGTCGCACTACAATTGCCCTCTGTGTC
>LTAE01001140.1:0-10891 GCA_001647135.1 Pontederia paniculata | reverse complement strand
GCAAAACAGAGAGAGAGAGAGAGAGAGAGAGAGAGAGAGAGAGAGAGAGAGAGATGGCATGAGAATAAAACGGAGGAACTAATCCTCACTCTTTCTAATTTGCAGGCAGCTGGGTAGGGACTGGGGACAACAACGTGCATGGCAGGCCCTGCGCCGAGACAAACGACAAAGAGAGGGCGTACTAAATAGCAACACCGATGCAGAAAAGGGGTCTGCAAAAAATTAGGGTTTGGAGGGTAGAGCTTGGCGTTTGGCACTTGGGCGTATGTGTGGTCGCTGTAGCATGAGAGAGAGAGAATGAGAGACAGAGAGAGAGAGAGAGAGAGAGAGAGAGAGCAACAACAAGGCATGCAGCTTTATCCGTTCATCCATGTGCCGTTGTTCATACGATCGATGGATCTACTGGTACACGTAGCAAACAAGGGAAGCAAGCAAGCAGTAGGATGATATAGATAGATGCATGTAACATAATGCATGTGTTGCGTTGTTATATATATATATATACTTGTATAATTATATATATATGGTCCATACATAGTTAGCTAACGCAAAATGCAACGTATAGAAATGACAGGTCACAATGCTCCCTAGCTACAAGACTAACGAATATAATGCACCAATTGCCAAAATCGAAACCTCTTTTGTCTCCGGGGACCATAATGTATTATATGTATATATCATGATGCCTTGTCCCATAAATGAAACTCTTTGCACCATACACGCATTCTTTTCTTCAGTATTTTTTGACAAAAATGCAGCAAAAAACTAACATAAATTTCCAAATATTAAAGTAAATTGAAATATATATTTATATATTATTTAGATTTTTAGTTGTTATCGAAAATTTTGAGATTTTAATTATCCTTGTCTCTTCGAGTCGCTCGCCTGACTATAGTAGATGAGATTTTAGCGAATTTTTTTTCACATTCTTTTCTTCAGTATTTTTGACAAAAATGCAGTAAAAATCTAACATAAAATTCTAAATATTTTGTAATATATATTTATATATATTATTTAATTTTTTTAGTTGTTATCGAAAATTTTGAGATTTTGTTTGTGTCTCTTCGAGTCGCTCGTCTGACTATAATAGATGAGATTTTAGGAATTTTTTTTTTAAAATAAGAAAGAGCACCTTAACACTCCACCACAGCTCCTATTAAACCAAACAAAATGTATATACTTTATTGTTAAGAGTGTTAGAAAAAAAACTCCTCTTTGTGAAATGGGGAACTTCCTAATGAAAAAGAAAAAGAAGATGATTAAGAGTTAAGACATTGGTTGAAGAGATCAATAATAAATAAAGTATATTTAGATAAATTACTAAATACAAATTAATAATTTTATATTTATATTTGTTAATATTCTCGACTAACAGTTTGATCTAGCCAAAGAAATTAACTTTTGATAAGGACTTCGAAAGAATTTAAATTCAGAATTAAATACAATTCCATTTGAAATCAAACAAGTTATCATTCTTTTCCAATGACTTGAAACATTAAAAGAGCATATTTAGTTATATCATTAATTAACGATCTTGCATTCACGCTTTAATAAATAATTCCATTAAAGACGTTTAAAGATTTGTTGAACAAGTATTCCAACCAGGGGCGGACCCACATACATCCCGGGGAAGCCACGCTTCCCATTCCAACAACTTTTCGATATATAAAGTATATATATATATATATATATATATATATATATATTAGTAGTTATAGTCAATAAATAAATTATCACAATTATCTAATTGGCATAGTGGTAGGTGGTTTTGGCAACCATCTAGAGGTCTAGGGATCAAATCCAAGCTCCTCCCCCTATCTTTTCTTCTTGGATTCGTCCCTGATTCCAACTAATCAAAATGTGTGAAAATTTCGTACTTTAAAAGTAATTCCTCTTTCATTCATTTATTTATTTCTAAGATCAAATTAAAATTTCTATATTCTCTACCATCTTTCGTACCACAAGAAAAGGCTATGTACTTGTACTCCTAGGAAGTGTCAAACCTTCTTTATATTTCATTTTTCTATCTACTTCCAAAAAATTAAGAAGAAAAAAAAAACCACAAACTCATTACTTCTCCGATAGAATGACTAATATCCCTATATTTTTATTCTAAACATTTTTTTTTCTGACAAATTTGATTTACTTCAACCCATAAAATGAATCATTAGGAGAAAAAAATATATTTTTTAATCTTAGCTTCTTCCTTTTATTTTAATTTTTATTATTATTCAACCATTATATCTCTAAAATCGATTGACGAAAAAGAAATGATCAGGGTGGGTTGCCGACTGAAACACATAATTTTTTAAAAATATTATAATAGCAGTAAAAAAAATTAAGATCAAACACTTGATAATTTTTTTTCCCTGAAGTGACCTTTTTTTTCATTTTCTTTCCGTCGTAATAGATCATGTAGTTCTGAAAAAAAAAATGATACAATCTATTCGACCTCTACAAGTTTTCCTCTCCAAATGGGCCGATATCTTGCATAAATGGATCGGCCCATTAGAACCCCCATTAAAGCTCATCCAGAAGGCCCAATACAACATGCATGTTTCCCAAGTTGTTCATCCAATTGGTTCAACCTAAAGGTGGTGGTTGTTCAAACTTGGGAGAAAAATATTGGCTTCCTTCAAAGTTCAGCACTCGTTGAACAACTCGAATCTTCCTTTTAGCATAAAGGATTTGAATGTACACTATTATTAGTTGACAAGAAATCATATAGCATTCAAGTCATGGAACATAACCTTGTTGAAGCCATACAATGATTCATGGGTAGGAGGGAAAAAAATTAGGAAAATATGTTATCTTGAATCCTAGCCTTGAAATTACTTATTTGATCCCAAATATTGCTAAGATGTTCCAAGAGAGTGTGTGGTGGTAGTGGAGAGCTTTTGGAGTAAATTTTGAGTTTGTGTTATTTTTTATTTAACTCTTTTAGATAAGTTCTAGAAGCGTGTGTATATATATTTTTTAGGATTTTGATTAACAAACACTGAAGTAATTGTAATTCTCTCATTTTAGTTCAATCAACGGTTAAACTCACAAATTTTGCATACACCTCTCGTTGAATTCGTTAGTTCAAATATCTTCTCATTTTTTATGTAGTCACTACAATTTTTGAGGTTTCGTTTGGATTAATTTGTGTCATTTTATGTTGCACATTTGACTATTGGGAGAACTTTTGATGCGAAAATTTACACGTGTATAAATATACTCGGCAAGTGTACCGATCGCTCAAGTAATAAAGAGTGAATATAGAGTTGTCGATCCCACATGGACTAATGAAATTTAAAATCTAAAATCTTATTTAAAAACTTGAAAAGGAAAATCTTAAAAGTTTATTTTGAAAAGATAAAAGAAAAATAAAAGATAAAATAAGTAAAATATAAAAGATGAAATCTAAGTTTTGCTGAAGATAAATAGATAAGGTTGGTTAGGGATAGAAATCTGTTCACCATTGTTATCTTTTGAAATTAATCAATAAAAATTTATGAATGTTAGACGGCAGAAGTATTGATTTAAATTTATAAGACTTCGGAAATTGATGACTTAACTACTTCAATAATAATTCAAGTCGCGAGTATGTGAAAACATTAAACCAAAAAGTAATTAATATTAAAATGCGATGAAATCAAATTCTAAATTGCTAGGCCTCTCTTGAGTGAATAGCAACCTATAATCTATGAATTCTGAAAACAGATAGACATAGATCATTGAATCCGAACAAGTAAATCCAGGAAAAACGGCAGGAATAAGTTACGCTGGAAATGGCCCGCGTTAGCCAAAATGGACCGCGTCGACCTGTAAAAAACGCGGCTCCTTTATGATGAGAGAGAACACGGTCGAGTAGGCTACAATCGCGACCGCGTTCGTCTCGAATAAAAACACTTAAAATAATCGGAAAACAATAGAACTGGACGCGTGAACAACACGGCCCGAATCTGCTTCAGGAGAAGACACGGTCGAGTCTTTATGGAGATCACGATCGCGTTTCGATAAAAATAATAAAATATTCACACGGCTGTGCACAAGGCTCAGAAAATGAGGAGAAGAACATAGTCGAGTCGATGAGGATCACAATCGTGTTTCTTCGCTGTTTGAAATATTCCAAAAAAGGCGCAAACAGATGGCGGAGAACAGAGAGAAAACGGACCGTGTTAGGTCAACACTGCCTGTTTTCTCTGTGGTCGAAAATACAAATCTCGATTATCAAATTCAGAATAAAATCAAATACAAAAATTGAGAGAAACACTAATAATATCTCACGATTAATGTCAATATACTACTCATTAAACATAATAAAAGATTCAGATTCAAGTTCATCCAATAATTCAACATAAAATAATCCAAAAGACTAATAAGGTTTACAAAATTCTTCCGTAACCAATAAACTAAACTAAAGAAAAGAAAACTATTAACAGATTCTGCAGGATTTCGTGAGGACTTTGTCGTCGTCGGGTCTTCTCCTCTCCACACCAGAGTTGCAGGCAGAGACTTCAATCTTAAAAAACAAGAGCCCCTTTCTAGGGTTATAAGGGGTCCTATTTATGGATAAAAGTTGACATTAGGGTCATCGATCAAATGGTTAAAATTAAATCTTTCTGTCTTGCAGGTGAAGTCATCATCAAGAATCGTTCGTTTTGTCGAACCACCTTTGTATGTGAGAACACGGCCCGCGTTGGTGCAAAACGACCCGAGTTGTGCTAACATGGCATCTGAATCATACACGATGTCAAACGCAGACGGTTTTGACGTCATTGTTGACACGCGGCATCTTGTGAGGGGCGAATCCACCGTTTTGACGTGGAACATAGTCGCGGGATGAGCTAACGTGGCGACAACACGGTCCATTTTGGCGGACGCGGTCCAAGTTGAGTATGGGAAATTGCGGTTGATAACTGAGAGCCGGACACAATCCGTTTTGGCTGAATGCGGCCGGTGTCTATGTTAAATTCTTGTAAGCCTCGATTGTTTGTTGTTTTATTTGAATTCTTTGCAGTTTTGAGACTCTTTTAATTGAAAATTAAACAACAGAGAACATTTGGGTAGTTTCTAACTCATAGATAAAATATAATGAATAAAATGTTAAAATGATAAATAAACTTATACTAAATGCCAAAAAATGATATTTTTTATGGATGTGTGCAACATGTATATTTATGCTCGCATCAACTTCTCATTGAGAATTTTTTTTGTATATTTTTGTTACCAGAAACTCGGATTCGAAATATATGTAAGTGATTATCGCTCTATCCCCAACACTCTTTCTTGTTATTAATGGAATTATGGGTCACTTTTTAATTACACATATAATAAATAAAAGATTGCAACATTATCACAACTGCAATATATAATCCTTATCTTCAATTAATATAAATATTGAAAAATGAGAATATTATAAATTTATAAATATCAACAGAGAGCGTGTTTCACATTTTTAATATAGTGGACAAGAAAATAACGATATTTTTATGTTAAAAAATATGAACATTGTCGATACTTTATGTACAAATATGTTGTATTTTTTTTCCTTTATAAATTGTACCTAGTTGTGGATCCTTTTTCCCTCTATAAATTATATTTAGTCGTGGAAGATAAAGAGTATTGAACTTCACCAGGAGAATTGAAATTGTGATGCTGTAGAAGGCAACCTGTTCGAAGAACCTTACAACAAAATTTCCCATTTAGAAAAATATACTTTGTTGCCACTTTACTTTTTCTTTTAATTTCCCATATACCGAACCTTGCAACAAAATTTCCTTTTGAAATCGGTGAGCGAATTGTTCCACTCATTATAGTCCATAGCAATTTACAGCATCAGTTGGCTGGCAAAGAAAGCCAACTTTGTGCTCCCTTAAAGAGAAAGCCAAACCCAAAGGCCACAAAAAAAGGAACAGTGGAGAGACAATGATGAAGAACATGTAAAAAGCTAGGGCTCAAATTGCAGCCAGTTGCAGACGAGTTGAATGAACGGATATATATATATATATATCAATGAATTTTATAACGTTTCTAAGGAATTGTTTATTTTGCTGTAAATGCATTTACAGGTAAAGGCAAATGCTGTAAAGATAGAAATTGCTCTAAAAGTAACTAGTGCATGTAAGTCCTTTTACCGCATTGGAAATTGTGTTGTAAAACTATACACATGCAATTGCAATTACATCAAAAATAAAAAATAAGAAAAAAAAGAAAAAAATTCACTTATATTTCACTTAATTAATTATTTATTAATATATAATAATATTTTATTTTATTTTGAGTAAACATTTATATCAAACTTTTAATTTTAACTAAACGACGTAATTCGTTTTTTAAATTTTCATTTACATCTATCCAAAGTAAGGAAAAGTAACTCTCGTAAATATAAATCATATCAGAATCTTTAACTACAATCATTTATATTTCAAATTTATAATTATGTATCAACTTTGTGGCAGATTTTTTTTGACAAAATATACTTGTGACGCATCTAACATATATTATTTCAAATTGTTCATTTTTAAGTTATAAAAAAATATCCATATGTGTCAAAACCATATAAAACAAATAACAAAAGATATTGACAAGTAACATATGAAACTGGTACCTGTCTTAGATAATTTTATTTTAATGGCTTTAGGACTCCAAGCACATAGATTTATATATATGCACACAAATCTTTATTATTATTCGGCACGTTGTGGAAACTTGTTGGTTGCTCCAACTCAAATGGACCGAGACTCGAACGTTTGTTTAATTTAGAGTGGATCGAGATGACAACTCGATTGTGTTATATTAATTATATTATTTTTGGGAATTTTTTTATTGTCACCCTAAAAAATATTATTTTCAATTATTATCTGATTTTTTTCATGCGTACAACACAATTAAGATCCATACGAGAAGGCAATTTTTTTTATTAGATGGAGGTGGACTCTTGTCAAACTCAATTTTATTGGACGAATAAATGTATGATTATCGAATTATTCAATTGATCAAATAAGTTTGATTTGGCTTCATATCAAAAGCGGATTTTGGAGAGATTTGTAGTTTTCCCATCGGAACATTCGGAAATAGTAGTAGACACATATGTGTCCTTGACCGAGAAACAAAATTATTTGAATGATTAAAATGATATAAGAAAAGTAATTATCCAAATACTAAATTTAATTAGAGTTATCATAAATTGAATTAAAATTAGAAAATAAGGAATTTGTGGTGAAATTTGCAATCACAAATTATATAAAATCATTGCAAATATGACTTTGTAATGAATTTAAAATGTCTGAAATTGAAATGGAAACGCGAAAGATTTTTAGTCCGTCATAATTTTCGTCCGTAATAATTATGAGAGACTACAGTCTATCACAATTTATGAGGAACCGTAATCCGTCATAATTTGAGAGAAAATTTTCTTCCGTACTTAAATTCATCACAATTTGTGACGGAATCTTATGACGGACTATATTTCATCACTAAATTCATCATAATTTGTGATAAAACATAGTCTGTCATAATTTATGACCGACTTTTTTATTACACACTGTCACAAATTCTGATGAACTTTACGTTCGTCACAAATTATGAGAAATTTTCATCCGACACAAACTTAAATTACATCGAAATATTTTTTTCATTATAATTTGAATGAAAATATCTTTCCGTCCCAAATTTCGGCATGAATTGAGAAAGATAATTTATTACCGCAATTTGACTATTTTTTGTAGTGAATTAAAAATATTATTGTCTCTTTATTTTATTATTACACAAAGATAAAAGTTATCAATGTAGTATTCTAATTTTCATTACGACTAATTGAAATAGTTTTGAGCCATATGTCAAAAATTATAATGAGTAAAGAATTTTAAAAATTATTTTATATATACACATCTTCGATTTACACGATTTTCTTTTTCACGAGTATTATTAGTAATGATAAGATGATAAAAGGGAACCAATTAGTGAGCGACACGTGGATGGACTTTAGTCTGGTCATACAAACCGAAAAAGCATGCACGTGTTCGGCATTAGTCGTAGCAGATCCCAACAGGACGAAATGTTGTTGTTGTGTCGGAAGCGGTTTCAAAAGCGTTTTATTCCCCGATGACGTTACGGATTCCATATATATATGAACCACGCGTTTAACGCTTCAACTTCCTTACCAAAAATAAGATTGTATTTTTTTGTTTTGTTTTGTTTTGTTTTGTTCTCAGTGATATATCCATGACCTGCTGCTGGATCTTATCTAAACTTTTTTTTTGTGAATTTTAAATTGTGATTACGGGTACAAATCTCGTCATATCGGATCAGCTAATCAATTAAAATCATTGTGATGCAAATAGAATATTAATTTGGACAAATTAAAATATTTGTTAAAAGAGGAAGCAACGAGTGTGGAACTTATTTCTCTGAAGCTTTCGTTCGTTGTAAGTTGACAATGCTAAAAAATTTGGACGAAAACATCTACGACGACTACGATCTATTTGATGATATTTTCTTTTTCTATTAGAGTTTGATTATGGTTGTTATTGAAATATTGTAACGTTTATTTGATTTATAACTTTATTTTGTGAAGATTTATTTTTTTATTTTGTTTGGTTGGGTTATTATTCTATTTGATGATGGTTAGATTTAATATTTTCTAAAACTAAAAGATTAGAAAGACTACAAATAATGATAGATGTAATTAAAATTAATTTTATCCCATTTTATCTCATAAGGGAATTTGAGATATTCGATATTTAATTCTTCAAAATGTGAATAATTTTAGGATCAAATATATTTTACATTTAGTCAAGGTTCTCTTAAATTATCAGTCCCTTCAAAATATTTACTACTAAAAGAAATAGTCGCTATTATACTGAATATATATTAAAGGTTGATCGTATATTATATTGCATATTAATCATACTATTTTTTTTATTAATTTAACTTAAATTACCCTTTTGCAGTTAGGCTATACATATATTAGGGATTATTAATTAGATAGTGGTCAAACTAACATTATTTATAATTGATATCATTATGAATTTATAAAAAAATACTTATATTAAATATATTTTAAAAATTATAATGTAAGATTTTACTATTTTCGATTCGATTTTATGATTGTCCATATTGAACCTTTACCTATCTTAGATAAGATTCCAATATTCAGAAATAGTCCATTCAACATATTTACTACTAAAAGAAATAGTCGCTAGATGAACAACTCCCATTTGACTTGTGCAAAAAAAATGGCAGGAATAAGAAAGGCTCCCAACAAGTCCCAACCCTTCCACAAGGATTCCATGGAACTAAATAAATCAAAGTCATGCAATTAGTTTTTACAAGAGCACACAATACAACATGTACACGTTACATTTCTTGCCACCTTCTCCTACCCAAAAAACAAAAAAGGTTTATTTCACTGGAATATCCCACTCCTACTTTAAAACCACTAATTAAAATGTTGTTGTTGTTGTTCTTCTTGTTGCTGTTGTAAGTAGTAGTCTCTCAATCCACGAAACCCCTTTAACAATTCCTTTCTTCTAATTCCTCTCCTCCTTTAAAACTTGTTACCACCACCATCACCACCAAGCCAAGCACCTCTCTCTCTCTCTCTCTCTCTCTCTCTCTCTCTCTCTCTCTCTCTCTCATACAATTGTGTTTGATCATGTCGTCGACGTCGGACGCGGCCGGGAGCACGGCGCCGGCATGGAGCCGCATCAAGACAGTGGTCATCCTGGTGCAAGAGAACCGGTCGTTCGACCACATGCTCGGGTGGATGAAGTCCATCAACCCGGAGATCGACGGCGTCGACGGCACCCAGTCCAACCCCGTCTCCACCGCCGACCCCAACTCCGAGCGCGTCCACTTCGGCGACACGGCCGAGTACGTGGACCCGGACCCGGGGCACTCCATCCAGGCCATCTACGAGCAGATCTACGGCGTGCCGTTCGTGGCCGGGGCCACCCCGATCACGCCGCCCGACGTGAAGACGCCGCCCATGAACGGGTTCGTGCAGGAGGCCGGGAAGGAGCAGAAGGAGGACATGGCGAAGACGGTGATGAACGGGTTCAGGCCGGAGGCAGTGCCCGTGTACAAGAGGTTGGTGGAGGAGTTCGCGGTGTGCGACCGGTGGTTCGCGTCGATGCCGTCGTCGACGCAGCCCAACCGGCTGTTCGTGCACTCGGCGACGTCGCACGGGCTGGTGAGCAACGTGACGAAGACGCTGGTGGAGGGGCTGCCGCAGAAGACCATCTTCGACTCGCTCCATGAGGAAGGCCACTCCTTCGGTATATACTACCAGTTTCCACCCTCCGTTCTCTTCTACAGGTGCCTCCACTGTTTACTCATCAAAAAATGCCTCTAATTGCTCAATTTTAATTAATTCATTCCAGTTATTATAAATAATTTACAGTTTATGACTTTAATCTTTGTGGAGTAATTATTAATTTATTAATTTAATACAGTTTTTAATATGACAGGCATAAATTGTGATACAACTCCTATTAAAAATATTCTTTCAACTTTTAGAGTTCAAAGATTCAAGTTTGGAATAAAACATAGTTTATGTTTATATTTTTTTCCTTATATTAGGCTATTGAAAAAAGTTCCGAGTAACCCAGATAATTATAGAACTTTTGTAAGAAAAAGAAAGTTAGGAGTAACTTACATATTGAATTAATATTATAACTAAGTACTTTTTAATCCATTTAATTTAATGTATGTGTGTCATCTATAATGATTGAAACTAGAGAAAGATAGTTTGGATATCGGCCACTCATAATAAAATGCGAACTTTTAAATTTAATCACGATGCAATAATTGGAAAGCTTTGCACCTCGCAATGTATATTAACATTTTTTATAATAGTTAATAACTGATCATTTTCTTTATATATATATATATATATATATAT
>LTAE01001139.1:6419-57036 GCA_001647135.1 Pontederia paniculata | reverse complement strand
CCCCCCCCCCCTCTCTCTCTCTCTCTCTCTCTCTCTCTCTCTCTCTCTCTCTCTCTCTCTCTCTCAATCAATCAATCAATCAATCAATATATCGCAATTAGAAATGAGGGCTCCAATTTGCGTTGCATAAATCAGAAAAACTTCTTATTGAGGTCCACATTCCACATGTCTTTGTTATTTTTTTCCCACAAACTCTTCCCTCTCCATTGTTTACCTAATTTGTGAATATATATATATATATATATATATGGTAAAAAATTTGTGTATTTTTAATGTAGTACGTATTACACATAAAAAATATGAATAAAATAAAAAATATCGATATTTATGTATAAATAGGCTACACATTCATTTTTTTCTTGTATATATGTATAGACAATGTGTGTGTGTGTGAAGTTATGCCAAGTACGTTACTTCATCCGAGTTTTCTTTCTTTGTAAAAATTATTAGTGCAAAGTTTAGATTAGACCGTCTTAAAATTTATATAAAATTTAATCCACTATGCATACGGAATTATGTAATCGTTCCATCTGATTTATGCCGCTTGCAACATGATATTAATTTCAGTAGAATTAGAAATTCCAGCTTGAGTTGCGATTCAAAGACAACTTTTTTTTTTGTTCAGGTGGAGGAAGATTAAAAAATTGTTAAACGCAACTCACAAACTGTCGTGATTATATTAACTGGCATTTTGATGCATAATTAAGAGTTTCTTGGATCAAGTGGATTCAAATTAAGGATCTGCAGGAAAAAAATAGAGGGCATCATCATCATCATCATCCACATGATTAGCTTTAATTTGCTACATGTCATGCATAGCCAGACAAGAATCCAACTTAGCTTTGTGAGATAAAAGGGAAAATAAATCATTTAATTGGGTGTTGTTAGTTTTGAGAGTAGGTGGCCATCTTTCTTGAGGCCATGGCTTTTCGTCTTTTGCAGGGGAAGTTGGTAGATTGATTTCAATTTTGTTTTCCCCTCTTTTATCACACCTCATAACAATCATAAATTGGTGCCCGATACATTAATGACCTTCATATATCTAATTGATTTAATCATATATGCTACATGTGTATTATTATGAATAAGTGTCGAGAAGTCGATCAACAAATAGAACAATGTTGTAAAAGCGAGGAAGAAAAATAATCGTACAATTTTTTTAATATTGTAAAATTTTTTTTATCAATTTGAATAAAAGAAATATATGTCAAAAAATTATATTGTTACATCATAATAAATCATAATCCTTATTAATAAAGATTCATACTTGAGCCTAGTGATTCAAGTCCTTAGTTATCCACATATTTTTATTTTCTTATATATATATATAGCGCACTTTTAGTGTAGTGTGTATAGCGCAACAGAAAGTAACGACACTACAAAAAAAATTTGAACAATATTCATTTGTACAGAAAATGTTGTTACTTTCTGTACAAGGGCACTACACATTCCTTTTTTTTATATATATGTATAGTAAAAAAGAGAGAGAGAAAGTCATTACATGAAATTGTTTAATTAAATGGTTAGTTTTTCTATGCAATGAAACTATGCAAGCGTTGCAATTTTTTCTGATGGTTTCAGCTTTATTTTAGATAAAAATGGTGTGAATTAGTTCAACTACATTAATTTTGATGTTTGATGTATATATAAATATTTAGCAAGTTGATGAAGCAAGGCTGTACCATCTTCCCTAAAGGGATCACTTGCTACCATTTGACAGCAATGAAAAATTAAAATGAACTGCGTTTCTTGACCTCCTTTGTAACGTAAAAAATACATTTAAAATAATAAAAGAAATTTATTATTATTATTATTATTATTATTATTATTATTATTATTATTATTATTATCGGATGTGTATGTAACCTAGATAAACCATTAAATTTAGTTTCATATATAAGTAATTTAGATGACAATATTTGGGATACACGCACAAATATCTAATCTTTTGATTCTTAATAAATTTGAAGAATGCATAACTTGCGTCACGTAATCTCAAAGTTAAGTACTTGTGTAGCTTTTGCGTAGGTGGTGGTGCGTGCAGTGACAAATTAATTAACGTCATTGTGCATTTGCCATGACAGAATACAATGTGAAAATTTAATAAGATTATACAAGAAAAGAAAAGTAGAAATATCTCCCTTTCTATGTCTAGAAGCAACTACAAAGTCAAGAAATATATACAAAATAAATTTAATACGTTAACTTATTATATAAGTATATAACTACCTGCGACTATAAATAAAATAATAATTTAAGAAATGAATTCACATATGACTATATACGTCCATCTTATTTTCTTTTTAAGAAAAAAAATGAACCAAGTTCACTTGTCAATTTGATGAGTTAACTTTTTTTACATTTTTGTCACAATAAATAAACAATATTAATTCCATTGATCTTTCAAGATCATAAATTTTAGATTTTTTTATTATTATTGATAGATGTTTAAGCTTTAGATTTTAGACTCGAAGATCCTATTTAATTGAGGTTGGAGAATAAAATCAAAATTAAAATTTTATTCTTCACGTTTAAACTGCGGGACCGCAACATTAAGTGAAATTTAACTTTGGTAGATAAATGTAGTTTTAGGCATATTCATTAGTCCAAGTTGAGTTGACCTAAAGATGACTCCCAAATGAGCTACATAGATTCCTAATGAACCTGCAATGGTTACAAGTTAATTTGTCAAACTATAATCAAACATTAAAAAAACCAATTGCATCACTATGAGATCACATTGGATGATCTAAGAAGTTTATTTTATTTTTGGATCATTATAGAGCCAAAGGATATACTTACAAGTTAGTTCCCAAATGTGACCTGTACACCTTAAATAACTGTAGGAATTGCTCTTCATAGCTAATTTTTTTTATCAACTGCTGAGAAAAGAACAGAAAAGAAAAGAAGCTAAATAAATGGGTAGCATTCATGAGTTGACTAGTTAACATGAATACGTGATTTGTTGCCTTTGTGGAGGTCAGAAGTCTTAGAGTTTCCCCTGTGAACAGAGTTTTTTTTTTTTCAGAAATGAAATCTCATAGGTTCAACTGTCTTTCCAACTGTAGGAAGAAAGAAAGACATGTCCTTTTTGAAGATGGTCCAACTCTTCTGAGGAAGGTTACATTTGACATTTACCACCAATGGATATGAGCATCCTAGGAGCTTTGTGTTTTCCACCCCTTCGCATGCTTATTTATATGTCAGTTAGAGAGAGAGAGAGAGAGAGAGAGAGAGAGATGGAATTTGGAGGAGAAGTTAGGCTGCTGATAGAGGATGGTGAGGCGCTGGCTTCTTCCTCTGCCTGTACCTCAACTTCTGCATCCATATGCCTCTGCAGGATATGCCATGAAGAGGAAGAGGAGAGCTCCACAACCATGGAGTCCTCCTGTGCATGCTCTGGGACTGTAAAGGTTAACACTAGCTTTCTTCCTCTGGTTCTGGCTTCTGACATATGGATCAAAGGTGCAGTTTTGAGTGATAATTTGAAGCTCCCCTGTTTTTTATGAACAACAGTATGCTCACAGGGAATGCATACAGAGGTGGTGTGATGAGAAAGGAAGCATAATTTGTGAGATATGTCTTCAGGTAAGAAACCCAATAGAACAAACACAGATGGATGGCCCTTTGGGTGGATGTTTTTGCTGATTAGTCTGTGTTCTAAATTCACTCGAATTCCCTTATCTGATTCTTGTTGGACTTGGATTGGTTTGGTTCTAATCTGCAAGCTCCTTATTGAACACCAAAGATGACTTCTTTCTGTTTTTTGATACAAGCTCGATCAGTGCTTTTGCTATTTTTTTTATCTTGCTATTTGTTTGGAATCCCACGTCCGGAGGTCGTCCTCCACACAATATCTGTAAACTTCTCTGAGCATTTTGAATAATAGTAGCTAATTTCATTTAAGAAAAAAAATCATTTCCAATCACCTTCCCCATGAATTCATCATAATTTGTCAAAGAATTGGTTTCTTTTTTTTCCGGTGACAATCCACGACGACTAATCGATGTTCGGGAACGAGCGAAAAGAAAACTTCTCTCTGATAACTTTGGGTTGTGTTTTCTTTTTCTTTTGCTATTTTTCCTCTTTTCCATTGTTCAAGTGGTGTTCATCATAACTTTGAATCATCTTCTGTTGCATCTTTACCTCCTCTCAATCAAATTAAATACTTTCTCTAGCCTTTTCTACTGGGTTCTGTTGTGTCAGTTTCTTTGTTCATAACTTCTCTTGTATGGTACAGTAAAAAACAGTTTTAATTATGCTTAACTTAGAGTACAAAACATTTAAACTCTCATAGTTGATGCACCACACATTTAACTAATCCAACTGCTCTTTTTTTTTGGTTGATGTTGCAGAAGTTTGAACCTGGTTTTACTGTTCCAGAAAAGAAGACATTGGTTGATGTAGGCGTGACCATTAGGTAATTATTGAATCATACTTGCCATTAGGATATTTTTTTATAGGCATCATCATGCTGACTGTTACCCATAAATAGATTCTGGATGGTGAGAATTTTGCAGTGGGCCCCCATCCAGCATGACAAAACCATGTTTGAATTTTGAACTCTCATAAAATAGTTCTGATCAGATGGCTCTCAGCTGTGCAAAACCTCCTACAGGCACCCACTGGATGTATGGTCTCATCTGGTTGTGCCCCTCTGAATATTGGATATGGTGGGTCCACACATGTAACTTCAGCACAATTGACAGCTCCAATTCTGATGGCAAAACCAGTTTAATGTGATGATGCATACAAATTTACACTGTTTGCTTATTGCCTGTTTTTCTTAAACCTTTGCTGAAAGCTAGAACAAAACTTATGTTGCTCAACTATTTGGATATATTGACAGAGGAAGCTTGGAGGTGCCCAGGGTGAATTATGACCCACTAAATCCAGAATATATAACCTCCGTCAATGGGGCATCAGACTATGATGAAGCAGAGTGCGCGCCTTCGTCACACAGGAGTGCCACTTGCTGTCGATCAGTAGCTCTCGTGGTAAGCTGACTTCCAATCAGAAAAGAAGCACAAGGTTACTAACCTTTGATTGAACTGCAATTCTTTTTGGAGTATTATTTACCACTGCTTTATTACTTTTCTCTCCATGCAGTTCACAATCCTGTTGCTGATCAGACATCTTATTGCTGTGGTGTCAGTTGGAGCTGATGAGTATGCATTTACCATCCTGACAGTAAGAACTGAGAAACAAGCATATAATCCACACTCAAATTGTTTATACCAATGTCATACATAGTATGTTTACTGTCCAGTTATATCTGCTAAGAGCAAGTGGAATCTTGTTGCCCTTCTATTTGGTGACACGGTTCATCAAATCTACTCGGCATTCACAAAGACAGAACCAGCCACAACAGCACCATGTAAGTGTTTATTCATTAATTTGCCTTTTTTTCTGGCATCCAGATGAAGTAGACAAAAAACTCATTTCTATCCGGAACATGTTTTTGGTCGAGCAGGAAGAAAACAATTCATCCACTATTGACGCGCAAGGTAATGAGATTGAACTCCGTGCTGTTGAAGTGTGCTAATGAACATCTCTCGGCATCCTACCTGAAGTAATGAATAGACAGAAAATATAGATGGATCAATGGCTGGTAATCGAGAAAAAAAAGACAGCTTTCCAGCTAATATAACATGATGTTTGTAAGGAACGGTGGAGGCTAGTATTAGCCACCCCTAAAAACTTTCAAAAAGTTGTTGTACATATATGAATTGAACACATGGGCTCCATGAAAAAGTGCTTGTTGCCATCATCATTCTACAATCTACAGAGGCAATGTGTCATCGAGATCCATAGAGCTCGACCATCTTGTGACTGTTTCTTGGAATCTTTGCAACTACACTAGCTAAACTAAACTAATTTTCACATGTCCAAATGCAGCCTTAGTTCCCCAATCTTCAGTGCGATTGGATCGGATATTGCCTTCTAGGTTGTCACTAAGCAAATTGTGAAGATCACTACTCATGAATCCATGTAGCATGCATTGTGGAATAAGTATCCTCGACATATCCCTAGATCTTATATGCTCTTACTGTGTGCAGTATCGTTTATGTGCCTACCTGACATCATGAACAACGGATCCTTAGGTTGTTTGTTATTAAGGCTTCATGTGCAAATTGTCAAAGGAAGGTTTTAATGCTCTATTGGCCTTTCCACTTCGAGATGGCATACCAGAGTTTTCTTTGACTAGTTTGCATTGTTGGTGTCCATAATGAGTGGGTCAATTTAACAGTGAAAGCTCCACTTGGAGTTACATTCCATATTATCTTATGTGGCAATGCAATGCATGATATTTTGGGGTAAGAAGCTTAGCAATAATTGCTAATTCCACTCGCTATCAAGTATGGTAATCTCACTAGGAGGACGTATTTGGCTTGGGGTGACACATGCAATTACTGGTTCCTTACCTCTTAACCAAAGGATCATCCCACAATTGGATTTGTTGCTTGGAGCCAATGTTCCATCCTATTCTTGTTTTTACCATTGGCCATATATCACATTGGGTATTCATTAGCCAAGAAGCATCTCGTTTACTTTTGAAACTAAGAATTATATGTTGAGTATTATTATATTTGTGCCAGAGTGTTGGCACCCAAAGATGGTCCTTCTCTACTATCTCCCAAAAGATTATGGCTAGGAAAGCATTGTTCAGCTCCCTCAATTTTCGTATTGCACATACCTCCTTGTTCAGGTGATTTTGTAATGGTAGTCCACTGCACAAAGCTTTTCCATCTCATTTGTTATGCTATATGGGAGTTTAGTAGTTTGCATGGTGTATGATGGAAGTGTTGATTTTACTAGAGTGACAAAGTTGTTTCAATCCATCTAAGAAAATGTTTGTCATCCATGTTGAAACATGTGGAAACTAAACCTTCATAGTTCACATTCAACCTCATATGTTTCTTCAAGGATTTGAATTGCTTTTCTCAAAAGTTTCCCCATGTCCAGTTCTACATACAATCGAGCAACTATAAGATGCCCCGGGATATGAAGTGGTCAATCATGAACAACTTCCCAAGGCTTGCACCTGCTCTACTCTGTAATAGTTTTGCATTATTGAATTGTATCGAAAGAATTAACGCGGTTGGTTCCATGGATCAGGAAAAAAACTTCATTCTGGTTAGAACACAGTACTGCTGACTTGATATCAAATATTTCTTGAGCAAAATTATATAACAATTGATTGCACAAGCTACAACCAGATGAAAGAAAAAAAATGAGTGTGCTACAAAGTTTTACTCCACTGACAGTACAAATGGAGCAAAAAAACTGCACACATTATATAAAAAAAAAAAGACCAAGTAGAAGAACCATCACTACATTTCATTACCACCAGATCGATGGATGCATCTTCTTTTTTTTTAAATTCAGAAGATCCCAATCGGATCACAGAAAACAACGAAGAGATTTCCCTGCCAGAATGCAGAATTCAGAATATGCCGGAAAGCAGATTGGCAGCTGCTGATAGCGCAGCTCCGGTGATGGCACATTGAACAATCTGCTCATGCGAAGATGCCTCCGATGTGAGTGCCAATGCAGCCCCAGTTACTGCACCAGCTACAGCACTATTCTTCTGCAATACCCCAAAAAACTATAAACCATTAGTTCCAGTCCTGCTTGACATAGCAGAAAAAGCAAGAAAATTTACATATTAAAACTTCACTATTGAACATTGACACATAAAATATTTGAAATTATGTTGGTGCAATCTTCTCTACAATCAGATCTGTGTGATTGCTGATGTCAAATATCTGAAATGCTGGTGGAACCAATACTATAATTATGTTTATGATGCAAACAGACAGCAGCTACCCTCAATTTGCAACTTCCTTTAAATTCACCAATAATCAAGAATTTGGCTAATTCCTAAAGATCCAAGATTTTTTTGCACAATTTTAACAACATGCTATGTACCAGTTTCTCAGCTTGTGTCAGTAAAGATCAGGCTGAATTGATTAATAATCTCTTCTTAGCAGAAACATCACATGCTGTAATGTAACATACCCAATCATGAGAACCTCTGGCCTCCCTCAATCCATAAGTCAGACCTGAATACATGCCAGCAGCCAATCCTGTATGCACCAGTATAATGCATCAACATACAACATAAACACGTTTTCACATAGCTAGATAACACAATTGTGAAGGCATCATATTTTACCCCATTGGAATGCCTCCTTTCCAGTATTCTTCACCTGCAGAGGAGTAATTAGGTAAGATAAAAGAAAAATACAATAAATCAACCTCCTGATGATCACAAAAATCTTCATAAACTATGCACCAAATGTTCTAATTCCTCACCATTGCCTCAAGTGACTTCTTGCAGTGCTCCCCTGCAACAATGTATAAACCACATATCAGACAAGCGGAAGCCTTGCTCTTATTTACAAGATACATATCCATTCATTCATGTCTTGTTATTAGTAATTTGTGACTATTTAGCTACCAATTGGTACCTCTCAGGTTAGAGAACCTCTTCCTCTTGTTGACATCTGGTAGCTCAGGGACACCAGCAATGTCTGCACCTGCACAACCTGATCATTTTTTTTGTTTTTGCAGCCAAAGTGCAAAAAGTTATCACAATGGTTACTCATAGACCCTCAAATTAGAATGTACAAGCAGCAGTAATCCACTCTTAATTAATTACCTTCCACAGTTATGAAGTACCCATCACGAGACACCGCCTGCAACGCACCGATCTGAACACAGAAAGGAGAAGACAGTTAACACAGTGAATTGCATGCTGTCGAGCTGCGGCCTGAGGAGGAGGAGAGGAGTACCCCTGCGGCCTTAACGAAGCTCTCGGCAATGCGGTTGACGAGGGGGTGCCCGAAGTCGAAGAGCCAGCCCTTTTCCATGCCCCTGATCTCATCCAGCAGCGTCCGCGTCTCCAGCTTCCCGTTGAACATGTTCTCCTCTCTTCTGTTCTTGCTCCCCTGCTGTCGCTGCTGATGCTGCTGTTAGTACTTCCTTCTTCTACGTGTTCCTTCTGCCACTTCTTATACCTCCATGAACACTGCAGTGTGCTCTGTGATGTGCTCCTCCCAGAGAGAGAGAGAGAGAGAGAGAAGGGTGGCGAAGGTGACGCGTGTTGGGGAGGGATGGCGCGTCTCCAGGGTGGGAGTTGATGCTGGCGTTAGACTCGGTTTATTTGAACAGCTCCAGCAGCATGACGCAGAGAGAGATGAATACAAAATGTTGAATAAAAATGCATGCAAGGTTTGATTGAACCATTTATTATTTATTAACTATGATAAATATGATTAAGATCTTAAACAATCATGATTAAATTATTTTACTTATTTGATTACGTTTATGGTTCTTATATTCTATTTTCGATTATCGAGTTAGCCTGATAAATATATTATTAATTTAATTCTAGTTACATGTAGCTAGAGATGAGTATCATTCATCTCTCAAAGAATATGAGTGTACGAAGACTACGAGTGTAGAATAAAATATCTCGCCGTAATTAATTAAATATTTAGAGATTTTGATAATTGAATAATACAATATATATGTACATCAAAGTGAAATATTTTGAGAGGTCGAAATCACGAGAATATGTTAAGTGGTGCATTAATACGAAGACATGTAAGCAAGTTCCCCATCAAATATAGCTGTACCATCCGCTAAAATTTGATAAAATTTTATCTTACAAAATATTTATAGTTTTAGTAATTTTATAATAATCTAACAATATCTATTATGTCAATAATATATATATATATATAATTAAAAAGATACATTATATTTTGTTATATAAGAAAATAATATTTGTATAAACAAGTATCTAATAATAAAAAGTTTATTATATAAGATAATAAATAAAAAAATAAATTATTTTTTAAATAATCCTAACTCAAATGAAATTGTTTTGAATAAATAGAAGAGAAATTTGAAAAGATAAAAGTATAATACATTATTATCTTCTCTATAATAATATAAAATTATTTTATNATAATAATCTAACAATATCTATTATGTCAATAATATATATATATATATAATTAAAAAGATACATTATATTTTGTTATATAAGAAAATAATATTTGTATAAACAAGTATCTAATAATAAAAAGTTTATTATATAAGATAATAAATAAAAAAATAAATTATTTTTTAAATAATCCTAACTCAAATGAAATTGTTTTGAATAAATAGAAGAGAAATTTGAAAAGATAAAAGTATAATACATTATTATCTTCTCTATAATAATATAAAATTATTTTATAATAAAATTTGGATGTATAAGAGATTTTAAACAAGTAAAGTATGACAATATAAATTTATAATTTACTTTTTTGAAGTTTTTTTTGCCATAAAAAATGTGTAAGAAGCAACAATATTGGAAAGATAAAATTATAATACGCTATTATCTTCTTTGTAACAATCTAAAACATTTTTATAATAAAATTTTAATGTATAAGAGATTTTAAACAAGTAAATTATGAAAATATATGTTTATAATTTATTTTTTGGAGTTTATTTTGCCATGGAAAAAAGTGTAAGAAATAATAATAATTTTAAAAGAGTGATAACAATGCAAATTAAAATTTTAAAAATATGTTTGAAATTTATTTTCCTCTAAAAAATTGAGAAAAAAAATAAATGAAATGTAATAGATAACTTGAAAAAGTCCTTGAGTTAATTAAAATTAATTGACACATAAATTTTAATAAAAAAGTTTTATCTAAATAATTACATACAACTGATTTTTTTTTAACATTTTTTTAAGAACCAAAAAAATTCACGCCAAAATAATAGATGCCAAGAAGATGAGTATGAAATTAGGTTACTGGTGGCTCACTTACTTCTCAGATGCTTAGTTCACCTCTAGAGTTGGGTCGTATTCAAGGTCTGGTCGACCTAATGTATTATTTTAATTATCAAGTAGATAGAAAAAAATTCATTTTCTTATTATTTTCACAATTACACCTTAAATACTTACATTAATATGTAAATGATGATTATTTTAAAAGAGTTTAAAAAGTAAATTAAGAAAATTAAAAATATTTTTTTTTATTTTTTTCTAAAGAAATAAAATATAACTTTCATAAAAAAACTAATTAAATAATAAATATTTAATGAGCACATATATATATATTAAAATAAAATTTATATTTCTTATTTAATTTTTAATAGTGTTTCCCTCAAAATAAAAAAAAAATAAAAAAATATTTTAAAAGAGTTCTCAGTCAAGTATTATTTTAATTATCAATTAGATATTTCTTGAATAATTATTTGCATGTTAGATATTTTCATAAAACATATAACATATTATTATTTGCATAATTATTCTTTTCTTTCAAGAGAAGATTCAACAAATATATATTGATTATTTTAAAAGAGTTCTAACTTAAGCAAATAAATTTAAATTTGATTAACATTGAGAATCTTAGTTCGATTAAATATGTTTATATAAGGAAGAGATAAATATGATTCTGAAATTCAAATAAATGAAAGATAAATATATATAGTGATATTCTCAACTTCTCTTATAAAAAAAAGTTTAATATTAATAGTATTTTCAGTTTATAAAAAAATTATTATAGATAATATTTTATCTGATCTCTATATAGAGTGGATGGATTAGTCCATGGTTGATAAAAATATTAAGTATCATATACTGATTAATTAATAAATTTGATTAATTATTAGTGATGAGTGTTTATGAGTTCAATTATAGGATAAAAATAGTAACAAATATAACGGTTGAAATAGTTTAGAAGTAAGAAATGATGTAAATAAATTTTGGGGTTAAGGAATATGTGGAGCAGATTCAGCTCCACATGTATGGACTGCCATCAGATTTATAATGAAGGGCTCAGATCTTTACCTTCAGTTAAAATGAAGGGCCCCATGTGTTGACCTAAGTCCTTCATTATAGATCTGATGGCAGTCCATACATGTGGAGCAGAATCTTTCACATATTCCTTATTTCCATAAATTTAATGAATTAATACAATAAATTATAAAAAATATATAATTTATACACATTCAAAATTTTTCATTTTAAAAATGTTAATTAGTTTATCTATATTGTGACCTTAAAGATTATGAACGAATAAAACTTTTATTATATCATATTTATACGCATACTATAGACATAGGAAAATATACTTTTTTATATGAAATAATTTTCAACATCTTTATTTTAATTTGAGTAATCATTAATTGAGTAAGTAATTTTACTATTTAAAAAAAGTCTCATAAAAATGATAAATTAGAAATGAAAAGCATATCTTTATTTCTTAAATTTTAAATTCTAATGGAATTTATGCTACTAAAATGATTGTTCACATTGCCACTCAAGTTAGTTTATTAAACACATCAATTTAACAAATTAATATTTTTATATTGGTCAAATTTCTAAACTCTAAATCAACCTAATGAGACTCATTTATTTAATGGTATAAATATAAAAAAATATATTTTTTTTATATGTAAATTATATCTTATTATTATTATATTTTTTGTAATATGCATAACATAATGCATGTGTTTGATGATAATTGAATTACACAAATAATTATGAACTTTACAATAATATCAATAAGTTTGATAACAATTTTTTGTACAATTTTTAATTTAATATTATCAATTTTTATTTCAATTGACTAGAATTTTAATGGGTCAGATTGACTTGGTGAAATCATTCGAACCAATTCAATCTCAATTAGCTCATTTTGATTATTAGTCTGATCGAACACGAACTAATTCGATGACCAATGAATCAAATACGAATTTTAAAGTTTCAAACTTGATTAATCTAACTGGCTTGTTGATCCGAACTTTTGTATATTTTTTTAGTAAAGTTGAAACAAAATGATTTAGACAAAAAAAATTAATTATTTTATAATTAAAATATATAAAATCTAATTCTTTATATCCTTGAAAATTATTGCAAACGTTTTAAACAATATGATATCTCTTTTTTAATAATATAACTAATATTAAATATCAAAAAAGTAATTTAAAATGTGAAAAAAAAAATAATTAAAAATTTGATGATCCGATCTGATCCAACTAGAACCAGTAAAAATTAGATTGGACAAAATTCGATGACTAGTTTATTATTAATCTAGTCCAACTCAACCTAATCAAAATTGATCGAGATAAATTAAATTTAATATAGTATAGAATCAAATTTGATCCGCGAACACTTTCACAATTAACTTTTCTTTATATAATTAACATATATGTATATTTATATAACAAGTAATTTTTTAGATAGTGCTTGTGCATCGCACGGATTAATATGTTAGTTATAATAATACAACTAATAATATAGATTAAAAATAATCATTTAATCAATATGTCACACGTTCATTTTTTTCTCAATATAATATATTGGAATTTTATCTTCAAACTAAGAACATAATAATAATAATAATAATAATAATAATAATAATAATAATAATAATAATAATAATAATAATAATAATAATAATAATAGTAGTAGTAGTAGTAGTAATAATAATAATAATAATAGGTCTTGATTCACGTATTCAACTTACCAGTTGAAAAATCATTATGAAAAAAAGATGCAAAATGTAAAAAGAAAAACATGACGATAACAAGTATGTTTGCCATTAAAAATTGAAATTTCTAGTCATGACAGGTTAATTGGTTAAGGTGTTCTGATTGCCATAACTCGAAAGAACAATGAATCAAGCCAAGCATCTGAAAGATAACAAGGGTTCAATGCAGATGCTCCCTAGTTAAGCAAGAAACATTATATTACTTATATCTTCAATCGTAATATGTTAAATCTATGATGAATATTAGATTTTTTTTTTATTTTTTTCTCTCTTTTAAATTTATTCATCATAGATTTAACATCCTACAATTAAAAAAATAGATAATATGATACTCCCTTTTTAAATAGGAAACACCTCCATTTTTTCTTAAAGATATAAAACATTTATATGTTCAAAAACTCTTACCTCTTATATAATTTAAACTAAGACTACATTTATTTTGATAAAAATAATTGTGTTAAGAAAATGATTAAATTCTGAAAGAAAATAAATTCAAGAAAAATAATTTTTTTATTTGTTTAATATAAAATTATTTTCGCTAACACCCGCTTAACTATAATTTTTGCGCATATAATCCTAAATTATAAATTTACTAATTTTAATTATTAAGCTTATGTCAATTTGTCAATCAAGCCATTCCTTTAGACTTCATAAAAAAAATTATTAAATTTATTTTTTATTAGTTACGAAATAATAATTTTACCTTTTTTAAAAAATATTATAAAAAAATAATAACTAAAAAATAACAACTTGATCAAAATATTTTATAATTATTAGAAAACCACTATTAAATAATCTTTCTATAATTACTTTATTTTTTATTTTTATAAAGTTTTTCTATTATATTAAAAAAATAAGGTTAAAAATGATATTTCATAATTATCAAAAAAATTATTTAACAAATTTTTGGTTGAAATTTAATCGAAGGACTAGATTGGCAAATCAAAATAACTTTGAAAGTATAATTGATAAATTTATAGTTTAAAATCAAACGTGAAAAAATATTATAATTGAGGGGGTGCTTTAAGATACGAAGTGAAGATATGAAAAGCTTTGTTATGAAAATATAAAACATAATCGACTGCTTAAAGAAAAATGAATTCTCATTTTGAAAAAAAATAAGTCATTTCTTTTAAAAAAATATCAATTGGAAGTTGTTTATCTGTTGATTAACTATTTTTTTAGTTAACAAACATTAGAAAATTGCGAAATTATTTCCGAATTAAATAAACCTGAATTAAAATTAACTTTCAAATCAAACAAAATTAAAACGCAAAACCTTAAATTTTGAATGAGACATTAAACCCTAAATTCCAATATCGAGGTTCATAATTCATTGTACCACCACGCAGCACCTCAAACGAAGCCCACGAGAACCAGACGAACGGGACTTGTACAGCAGCAGCCGCCGCCATGAGTACCATGAAGTTTTGCAGAGAATGGTGAGGATTGTCGCTGGCTTTGAATAGCTAAAATCGAGTCGTTTGCTCTCCTCTTCCTATTTTTCTGCAGCATCTTTTGTTAGTCTGTGTGATTTGGGTTTGTCGTGCACAGCAACAACATACTGTATCCCAAGGATGACAGCGAGCAGAAGATCCTCCTCTATGCATGCCGCAACTGTGATCACCAGGTTCCAAACTTCATCATCTTTTCTGTTCCAAAAGGACAACTTTCATCCAAATTCTTCAATGCCCATTACTGTAGTGATTTATAACTGTTCATGTTTTTTTCTATGTCTCGGAGGATCTGCAAACTTGTTTTTGGAGTGAAAAAGTATTAATCAATTGAGTTGTAGTTCAAAGGTCTGGTTTTTCTTGTTGTTCATTTGGGGAAATGGTTGCAACTCCAGTGAAGTAACGTCTTTTATGAATTGATGTGCAAAGTTGAAGCTTGAGTGTTTTTGTATTATCCATCTGTGATCCAAAATGAATCAGCAGTTGAAGAAGTCCCCTTTCGAGTCTGGGTCTGAACTATTGTGCTTTATGTTAATTTCTTATTCTATTGAAGTTAATGTTGTTCATGATAAAGTAGCTGGAACTTTGATTGATCAGCCAATGAGGCATAATTTGAGATGATAAGTTGTATGTGGACTTAAGTATGCTGGCTCCAGTTCCCCTTTGGAATCATGGAGGACTACCAACTTACAGGCAGAGGTAGAAGTCAGGGTTTAACAAATTCCGAAAGCCGATTAATTCTTCATATTGTAAACCTGTTGTTTCTAAGTCAGCCATAACTGAAGTCTTTGGTCCTGCTTTGTATCTTCAGATTGGATGCATTCATTTACATGGATGTGTTTTCCAAGCATCTAACTTCATATTTACTGGTAGGGAAAGGGTTTGGGAGGGAGGGCTTGGAAAGATCTGCGGAGCTCTGCAGCAAAATTTCATAAGACTGTTAACAAGATTGTGTCGATTGAAATGTGATGAATATGGTAGCATTACATTTTTCTTTACCAAGAATGCTTTTAGTTTGTGGTGGTGTTGCTTGATGTCAGATCTTTGACTTGTGCAAGGATCCTAAACTATTCCAAGAAATTATTGTTTTGGTTTCTTCTTCAGGCCCACTTCGAATTTGGTTGTTACTTCTTAAATTCAGATATATCTTTCTACAATATAGAAATACTGTTGATAGTTGTAATCTACTGGGTTGCCTATTTCTCTCTTTTAGATATCCTATAGGGCTTTGTGAGATTACTTTTTTCAACAATATCAAAATGGAAATGTTGCAAAAGACAACTTTTGAAGATCTCGTGCTTTGCTCATCTCCTGATCCTTATATGATTCAGATCTAAATAATTTGAAATCTACGAGGCATCATTCTGTTTGCAATTGAGAAGATTTGTACAGTTCACTGTGCTGTGTAATTCTTTTTGCATATAGCCTTCACTATTTCTAAAAACAAAGTGTCATGTCTCTGCTCAGGAGGCCGCTGATAACAACTGCGTATATAGAAATGAGGTACATCACTCCGTTGGTGAACGCACACAAATTCTGCAAGATGTCGCAGCAGACCCTACTCTCCCTCGTACCAAGGCTGTAAAATGTGCCCTCTGTGGTCATCCAGAGGCTGTTTTCTTCCAGGTACACATTTTCTATATCATGGTTCAAGTTTGATACAACAAAAAGGGGAAAAGGATGAGTAACACGTAAGTTGGAAAAATTGATACGTACAAGCTTAATTTTTTTATCGAGGATCATGTTCGGAAGATGAGGATTTCGATAAAGCTTTTATTTTTTATTGCACTCACGTGCGTTTCCATTGCATAGAATTATGGTTTCATCCCTAGTTTATTGTGATAACAGAATGTTATTTCCAGTTACAAAGTTAACTTTTATAACTTTATGTACAACAAAAGTAACCATTTCGTCAAGCAAATAGTGGAAACCCTTGCATTAAACAAATTCACGTTGGAGGGATACTTGAGGATTATTGTTTCAGAGGATTCTGATTTTAACTTTTACTCTTTGAGAGGTCTTGACCTCATTTATAACACTGAAAAAGATTGCATAAACCTAATATATACCTCGTTGTAGGGCACAAGCAATAAGCATGACATATTTTTCTAAGCTGCGAACTGTCTTGTGCTTTTTTATTTTCATTTTCATTTTAGATTCATCAGTATATTGTAAAGCATCTTAAACATTGCAGGCTACCGCCAGGGGAGAGGAAGGTATGACCCTATTTTTTGTCTGCTGTAACTCAAGCTGTGGTCATCGATGGAGAGACTGATGGGTAAATCCAGTTCCAGTTTCACTTGCTGAATGTTCGTCGAGCTCGTACTATGTCGATCATTTGTTCCCTGTGCCAGGAGTAGGATCTAGTTCTTTTTTCCAAAACATGTTGATTTAACTACTTTCTATTATCACTGCTGACAAGCTTCAACATGCAGAGATCAATGAGCATAATTATCGTAGCGTCTAACATTTTGCTTATTGATTCCAAAATCTTTGAATGGGAGCTATTGAAGCTGTTTTGTGATCATCAAGATACTCTCCCAGGGATGGAAGCAAATTTGTAAAAATGGATTCTGGAGCCTCATTTTGAATTAAAATTATGAGTACTATTGGTGATAAATATGTGCACATTTAATCGTTTGGAGTCGAAATTATTCATAATTTTAGTTAAAAGAAGACTATCTGTATCGCCAGCATCGAAGCCCTTCAGCAGCTCCATTAAAAAATTAATAAGAATGATGATAGAAATCCTATCTCTGTTGTCTGCATTCCCTTCCTAAACAAAATCTAGCTCGAGTTCATCACATTATTTATTTGGACCGATTTCACAAGTTTAAATCGACCGAACGCTAAGTTACTTCGTGCGTACCAGCCTTCTGAATAATTAAGAAGATCAAAATAATGCATGCTTTGATGAAGGTTAGAAAAAACTAAGTGAAAATTGAAAATACAGCAGAAAGGTTAGAAGCTTTCTTTTCTTTTCTTTTATTGATTGATTGATTACCATAAATAAAATGAGTCTGTACATGAATTAGTTTCAACGGGTCATTGTTCCACAAATTTCTCCTTGTTTGCCTTCTATGAATCCTACCTCTCAGGACGTAAAAATAATGTTTCATTCATCATCCTATGTAATCCCTTCTCTCCACCTTAGAAAAAATTGGACCAATCGATGCCAGCATATGAAGCTATAAGTTAGAAAAGAGTTATCTACAGTCACGCAGAAATCTTAAACGTCATCAAGCGAGATTCCTACAAAATTGTTGCACTCCTACAGTTCATCAAACAACTTTGCGAACCATTCTGACAGTCGATGCATCTTCGTCCTCATCTCCGCATTCTTGGAGAAGTAGGACTTTGCATTCGAGAGCATAACCTTGACATCATGATCGATTGCTTCTCTAGTCCGATAGTAATAATTTATCAGTCTCATCTTGATCACCTCAAAAGAAAGCGGAACCGGATACCTGCATAAAACATGGAAAAGGAAAAAAACACAGATCAAGCAGTCAAGTCTACAGAGACGATAGAAAAGAAAAAGGTATCAATATGTCAGCAATCTCATCAAGCATGTATGCTTCTCTTATGATACATCAATTTCATGTCCTACTGGGAATGCATACTTATATATAAACAAAATTGCAAAGGATGTATTATTTTCAGGAACCCAGGATGACATCTGAAATTTTAAATCTTTTAATATAATCCTCATCAAAAATAAAAAATGTTAACACATGTTCAACAATCAAATTCATAAGCTCCAGGATGAAGGTGCTCAAATCCAAGATGATCAGGACAAGTGATCGGAAAAAATTCAGGTGCTCATAGGAATTAGTCTCATACATCAAATAAAGAAAAATGAGTAAGAATACATGCTGGCCCAATTAACTAAACAAAGTTAGTGAACAACCACAATGCAAAATCCAAAATCTTTAATATGAAAGGAGGGAATCTAAATCTAGCATTTAAATACACCACTCATGACATGAAGGCAGATATTGAAATACCTGTTTAGAAAGTCAGACTTCTGTGCTACCTGATTCAGCTTCTGAATACCGTGGTAGTCCTGAATGATAAAAAAGAAAAAATCACCAAAAAACACCTTCATAATTTCACCAAAGGCATTTTGTGTATGTTTGTGGCTCACCTTATTTTTGGTTGAATCTTCTTCAATTTTTAAAATGGAATCTAATAAATATTTCCTGATCTCATCATCGAGATGAGGATGTTCCCAATGGGGATCATCATAAAGTTCCCATGGACTATGCATCTGTGGACAAGAATCATCTTTGTACTTAATTTGATAACTCTCCCAAGGGCTTTCTGGAAAGTCTGCAGATTTATTTATTAGAGCTATAACACGACCCTCCCACCAACTCCCACCATTTCCATCTGGATTCCTCCACCATACCTGGCATTTATCTCTACGTGTCCAGTTTCTCTCAATGGAAGACTCATAACGTGTTCTTTCCACAAGAAAATCGGGATCAGAAACAAACTCCAGGAAAGTGACTTGAAAGGATTTACCAAAAACATCAGAAGAAGGGTCTATAAACTCAAGGAGGAGCTTGCAGCCACTATCACCAGATCCAGGAACAGTACAGTATTCAAGTTCTCGTACTTTGCAGAATTCTACAGCTTTTATATGCCCTTCTATTGATTGCCAAGGCATTGGTTCAGTATTACCCGCATTCCTATTGTATTGTAGATGACCCTGAAAAAACAATTTTTTTGAGGGAATAATAATAATTTAACATGGTTGAATTTGATTTCAATCAAGAGTGGTTGCTTAAAGGTAGATAACAGGAAATAATTACCTGCCTCAAGTATGCAACCTCATCACCTTTCTGGGGAATGTACCTGCAGCTGGCCTCATGTTCCAACAACATTAGCCATGAAAATTTTCGTACAGAGTGGTGGTTCTTTCCTTTGTCAAAATTTCTCAAATCACCACTGCTGTAGTTTTCTCTTCTGTTTCTGGCAGACCTTAAACCGACTGTCAGTTTTGATGGAGACTTCCATTCATTACACAGATGTTCATCCTGGATATTCAGTACAGATTTTCCTTTATCTCTGAAACCATACCTCTGCTTTTCTGCATAACTACTCATGCTAGGAGAAATCTCATGTGGAACAGCACTTTTGAGTCTTCTTGTTCTGCGAGTACTAGCATTTATCAAATTAACTTCCATTTCCCCACCATGGTGATTGTTGGAAGGTGATTTGTCTTCTTCTTTAATGACACTAAAATTCTTCTTATCTCTAGAAGACTTTGATCTTTTATATACAGAAGAATACATTTTAACATTAGAATCTAGAACCATCGTTGCATCATGTGAGCTGGATGGCCCAGCATTTCCGCTTGTGCTAGAATCCAAGTTTCCTGACCCGTTGGTAGTTTCATCCTCTTCATTTGCAACAGAAACTATAATCTGACCATATGGTGCAGAACTATTGGATACTATTTCATAGTCAGCACTACGCTGACCACCAATTGCAACTGAATTGAACCTAGAAGATGAACAAGAAGCTTCATTCCCTAGTCCTTTTGACTTGATCTTAATCTTTAGGGGGCTAACCTTCATACTGTCCACGATTGGTGCAACCCTCGCATTATTATCCTCATTTCTACCATCCTGGAAGATTTCGGGTCCTCTTGGTGGTTCAAGAATATCTTCCAATTCAAAATTCATAGGATGATGACAATGCGCTTCATCAGCCAGTTCAAAGGATCCTAGAGTTTCAACCTGATCCTGATGGTCATTAGGATGCAAGGGGGGCCCTGAAGGCCTGAAATTTCTTTCAGGAGAAGGCATTGGAATAGTCTTCCCATTTAAATTTTGTGACACATCATCGAGCCCTATACTTCTGCTGAAATTAATTTGATGCTCGTTCTCAAATTTGGATGACTCATTAGTGTCACTTCTAATAATGCTGGGACCGTCTGGGTATGGACCTGTAAACATGTCACTCGATTTCAAGCGTTTTGAAGACCGCATCTTCACTTCTCCCCATTTAATATTGGTGGCTTGCCTGTCTATAAAATAAGTAGGTCGATAGCATTTGTCAGTCTGTTCCCTGGTTTCATCAGTTGGCCCACCTGATGCTGGCTGGTTAGCTGCACTGGAATTGGCTAAATGTTGCAGGTGCACCATGCTGCCATGATTGTCAGGTCCTTCACATTCTGAAGAAACAACTGGCTTTGAACGAGGACGTGAAAACTTAAGAATCAATTTTCTACTACCTCCAGGATTTGCCTGACTTTGGACTATTGGAGATGACTCTGGAACACCTTCACACCCATCTCTGGCAGGTTCCTTCTCCGTTGAGTGTTTAATCAGGTTACTATCCATTGATCTTTCTGAATCAACACATTGAACCATTGAGTCAGGAACGTCTGAATCACTTTCACATGAACCACCTTCAGACTCATCATCTTCACCCTCTGTTGTCCCTCCAGTTATCTTGCATAGCAGATTACGAGCATTTCGGGCAGCAACTCGTTGGGGTCGGGATGACTTAGATTCAGATAATTTCTTTCTTTTCTTTATCCGTCCATTTCGTAATCTGCTTGGTTTCTTAGCCCTCGACATGCCCATGCCATCATGATCATCTAAGTTTCTTCTTTTAACTCGTCTCCCAGAAGAAGTTGTGATCTCAACCTGCAAAGACAACACATAAGTAGGAGCAAAACATGAAGCAAGTAAAATTGTTAAAATGGCAACATACTTCAAATTTGGAGTTTTTTCTTTTAGATCTTCGTAAGCCTTCATTGTTCTCATGATCAATTCCACCATCTTCGCCACTGCACTCTGCCTCTCCACAAGAACTATTTCCTAAGCTCTCTTGCTCGCCTTCACTTGGAAATTCATCCGTCACATTGTATTCTGAATCAGTATCATCAGTTTGGATTTCATTTTCTTGTTCCCAGTCTACAGCATCAACTATCTCTGGCAAAGGCTCAACCCATTGCTCTAGGTCCACAATTGGCAAGGGTTGAAAATCACCAATATTAACATTATAAGTTGGACCAATTGCAAAATTTAAAGAAGTGGGACGCCACTCAAGACCCATGATACCCAACCGACGTCTCTGGTACATGTTCTGGTACGGTTCAGAGTATGGTATCATGCCTGACATAGTATGTCAAATACATGAGTCAACAAAAGTATTGAGTTTTGAGGAACAATGCTACCTAGTGAAACAGAGGGCACAGAAGCATACTTGAATCGCACAAGAGATCTTGGATGTTTCTCCTATATGGTGTAAGTTGTGTTTCCTGCATTAAAGCTTTACTTAATACATTAAAAAAGAAAAGGAGATAAAACAAGCTTAAAAACTGAATGGTTTCTATGCAAAGGCATTTGACAGAGAATTTATATTCAAGGTTTGAAACATGTTAGTTTTTCTTAGGGATACAACACACTAATTAGTAAAGTAATGTACCATGTTGCACTGACCACAGAGCAATTAAATCTTTTGGGAAGAGTAATCTTAGTCAATCAACAACACATTAATCAATGGTATATGCATAAGTAATTCTTTTCGAGAGAAGAGGCGAAAGTAATTTATGAATTTAAAGTATTGTATGCACATATGAACAGTTATGTGCAAAGTTTTTGTGGGAACATTTGTATGCCAAGTGCTGTCTACAACTTTCATAGTATGCACTCTTGCACAGAATTATTTGTATTTACAGCATAGAATCTAAAATTCTGTTTTACTCGGCTTATGCAGGGTATCCCTTTCCACCCTCTAGAATTGCAAGGGATACAAGCTTTTTTTTCTGAAGCAGAAAGCACTATCTTCCTAGCCACTGACCACGAACATGCTATTTTATGATTTCTTTTTTGGTATATAACATCATAATATGTCATAAATGTATGGATCACACTCCTTAAGCTTCTTCAAATGATCAGATAGGCTTCTATTTAATGGAGATATGGAGCCTGAATTTCATATCCCTGCTTGTGTTAATTACTTATCCTCACTTTTTTCCACAAAAAAGGAGAGTAATTTTGTCATAGTATTTATCACATAATTCACCATTATTTCCAAGATACAAAAGGGCAGTGTCTCTTACTACAAGGACAATGATACATAGACATAGAAGGAAGTAACTTTTCAAACAATGTGAAATCCATATCTTAGAGAGGGGTGATGCCATATGTTTGTCTTTTCATAGTTACCATGATTTCATTCACTGCCCAACTATGTGAGTTCTTGTGTGTACGAGTGAGAGAGAGAGAGAGAGAGAGAGAGAGAGAGAGAGAGAGTTTGTGATTGGTTAAGATGAAACCCTAAAATCTTTCAGAGGATCAATTACATTTGAATCAGAGAATGAGAGTAACAAGAACCTCTTAGCAGCTTTATGCCTCCAAAAAGAATGAACACTTAACAGATGGACTTTGGATTTCTTTTCGCTTGACACATCTTTTGAGTAGATTAAAAAAGTCAAAGCAATGAGAATGATCAAGTTATATATTGCATAGCACGGTTAAAATAGTTGGAAAAAACACCAAGCATGTCTTTGGCCCAATAGTTTGAAACAAAAAGGATTAACGACACTATTAAACTAAATCCTAAGTGCACAACTTAATAAGCTCAATAATGTACATATAAGCACTACTGCTTTATTCCAGAAATTTAATAAGATACAATACAAAAATGAACTTTTTTATTTTCCATCTGCTTATGAAATGAAGTTAAAGAATATAGTTACTGCCAGTATGTATGCAAGAAATAAATCAGATGTAACTTCATCTTTTTAGAAAAGTAACTTTGATTCATTAGAAAAAGCAATTTACTCATAATAGAAAAAATAATGCTTTAGCCCCACAACGCATCTTTTCTCAAAACACCAAGCTTAAATTATCTTTCCTAAGAATAATAACTTTATATTAGCTCAAATAATTCAACATTATTTCTAGGGATAGAAATACAAAAAAGAAACAAACAGAAGAAGCTTGCATTTATGTGAAACTGGTTGTAGACCATTTTCAGATAAATATCCTGAAAATTATAGCATCTTCTATGTTCAGTTCTGACCTACATATTTCATCCTCAGCATGACTTGGAGGGAAGCCTTTGAATTTCATGGATAGGTGCAATAGACAAAGGAATAAAAATTATCACAAACCTGGTCTAGAGCATTTCCATGTGTATCCTGCATAAGAGGTCGATAATCCCCGAGGAAAAACTGGTAAACACCAAAAAAGGGAAGGAGTTAGGCCCAGGAAATCATACTTATCTATATAAATGCAATGGACTTGTAGATTATGTGCACCTGGTCATATTTTGCATCCTTTTGAGACTCTCCTTCCCCTGTGGTGACAATGTATATTTGCCCAACTTCATCTGAGAGAATAATAGAAGTCCCATCCCTAAACATGGTACCAAAAAATAAATATCCATTCTAAAAATGGGCAAAGCATAGATGGTTAAGAAAATACAAAACTATGTATCAAGTTATTGATACAACATAAGGAATCAAACAAGAATCACAACTGTTGAGAATAAAATATGAAAAGACTAATATAATTATCTATATCAAATTATTTTTTGACAGGGTGTATATAATCAAATTATTATATGGCAACTGCCAGTTTAAAGTGTACAAATAAAAAAACAAAAGTCAACTATCAATTGTATCAAATATCATGCAAAGCTTCCACTGAATCCACTCAAACACCAGTAAATTATTCAAGGAAATGAAAAAGTGTAGAAACACTCAGAATATAATTTATGTGGTCAGGACAAACTGGAAGGAAGTTTTGAAAGTGTTGAATGATCACTGAATTAGTTGAAAGATAAATTATACAAAATTATATTCCTTCAAAAAACATTACAAAGCAATAGCTAAGTCTCTTATGATTTCAAAATCCAAATATTGGATACGCAGAAAATCATACTGACAATCTGTGTAGATGTTAATGGATAAAATCGCTAGGGAAGTTAAAGAATGAAGACCCATTTGAGATAAAAGATAAAGGAAAATCAATTAAGATGAGGCTGGACATTTTATTGGATGACCTTTAAGTTTTCTTTCTTTTTGGAAAGGATGATCTTTAGATATTCCTGTAAGATAAAGTTGAACCTCTAATTTTCCGGCTCAAAAGTGTTGTCACATGATCCCTCAAAAATATATTGTCGTATGCTGGATTAACAAGCAATGGCATAGCCAGGGGCCCTGCATGTGCAGGCACTGAAATATATATACACATATATAAAGTGCACATTTCGGGCAGATATCTATATGTGGCAGAATGGTGAAGACAATGGCCACTTAAAACAACATCCCGAGTTCGAATCCAGTTGTCGTCCACTATAACATCTTTTTCTTAGATTGTTTAGTTTTTTTTTTCTCTTTAACCAATAATATTTATTCTGCTAAGTAATATTCAACAATAAAGCAGAGTCTGTAATTCGAAAACTTCATTTCCTCAATTTCAATCTTAATTCACGCAGAAATTCAGAAATTTTGATAATAGCCGTGGGACGATTGAAAGACTTGTTCTTGTGGCCCGCCTTTTCCGGTAAGCTGATAAAAAACAACTTTCCGAGGCATCTTCCATTCATTTCGATTTTGGTATCTGCATCATATTTCGATCTGCCTTTTCTGCAATCCGAAATTCCCAGCAAATCCTTGACATGTTGCAGAATTGGAAAAGCCCTTCCTTTCTGGGTCCACCCGAGATCATTTTCCATGCCGGCATCAACTATAGGAAGACCTCAAGTCGATTTTGTGTCTTTGTCAGGTGAGTAGTCAATTACTCTTGTCCCCACCCACCTCAGGCAGCCCTCCATTCGATAGCTTAATTGCGATAATTCAGCTATTTGGCGATTAGGTTTTCCAAAGGATTTGGCGAAGTGTTTGTTCCTAAACGACGAAGACAAACAGGGCCTTTTTCTTTTTCATCTCCGAAATTGTACGACGAACCTTTTTGTTCCAGGGGTATGACCTTGAGACGAGACGAGACGTGACGGTGTCACTTTTCCGGGCCTGGAAAAGTGACAGCTACATAAGAATAAGAAAGAGAAGAGCTAAAATTCAGGTTGTTCCATTTTTGAAATGGGTGATTTTTCGCCCTTGATCTAAACTTGAATGTGAAAATACCAATACGACGTATTCGCGAGTGCACCTAACGATGACCTTCGTAAGTAGTGTGAACTAGGACTCAAAATTGGCACATGCAGCTTCTACATCCGGTGGATCAACACTCAGTCATAAACCGTGAAAACGGGGTTGTGGGAGAGCAATACGAACGTCATGTTGCTAGGCGAAGTGGTGGAATACTACACCCAAGATGGCGAAAGTCCAGTAGCCGAAAGCATCACTAGCTTACGCTCTAACCCGAGTAGCACGGGGCACGTGGAATCCCATGTGAATCAGCAAGGACCACCTTGCAAGGCTAAATACTCCTGGGTGACCGATAGCGAAGTAGTTATATGAGGGAAAGGTGAAAAGAACCCCCATCGGGGAGTGAAAAAGAGCATGAAACCATGAGCTCCCAGAGGAGAATGTGATCTCTGACCGCGTGCATGTTGAAGAATGAGCTGGCGACTCAAGCAGTGGCTTGGTTGAGGGAACCCACCAGAGTCGTAGCGAAAGCAAGTCTTCATAGGGCGATTGTCACTGCTTATGGACCCGAAATCCCAGTCCGTGGCAAAGAACAAGACAGCAAGCGAGCGCACCTTTGTTCGCTTCTTCTCCATCAAGCACAAAAGTTTAAGGATAATTGTAGGTCGGTGGCTACCTAAGGAAACTCCGACTCGATCTGCCTCCTGACTGGGAGGCATCAACCTCATCCTAATCACAAGGAGAGGTTCATCATGATGGGGTTAAGGTACTTGAATCTTTTCGGAACGAAAAGAATGAGGGGACCGACCATAGACCCAGAACGCATTAGCTTTCCGCTCTGCGATTGGGCAGTAAGGGTTAAAGAAGGGCAATCACTCATTCTTAAAACCAACATTTTTAAGACCAAAGAGTTGGCGGAAAAAGGGGGAGAGCTCTCCGTTCCTAGTTCCCCTGTAGTTGGATTCTCCGAAACCACAAGAATCCTTAGAATGAGATTCCAACTCAGCACCTTTTGAGATTTTGAGAGAAGTTGCTCTTTGGAGAGCACAATACAATGAAAATTGTAAGCTGCGTTTGGGAGTTGTCTATCATTGGTCTCTGGTAGAATCAGTCGAAGAGGCTTGATAGGCAGTGGTTTACCCTATGGCGGATGTCGTCGGTTCGAGTCCGCTTATCTCAAGCCCGTGAACTTAGCTAATACTAGGATAGCACTCAATTTTTCCAATTCGGCAGTTCGATCTATGATTTTTCATTCATGGACAGCCAAAACTCATCTATGTATGATTGTAACACTTGCTTATGTACCTCATAGTTGGGTTGTACCTTCCTCAGGTGTCAAATGTGATGTTGTACCTGGTCGTTCAAACCTCCATTTCAGTACAACGAGGAGTTGTCAGTGCAATGAGATTTGTGGAACTAATCATGCCTTTACGCCTATCGTCATAGAAGATGTTCCTTTGAAAGATTATGCTTCTCGGGTATCCAATCAACTCATCCTCCAAACCAACTAAACTTGGGAAGCTGAAGCGGAAATGAAATTATATCATTATGTATTGAAGGTTATATGTTAACCAATGACAATATATCATGATTCCGCCTCTGTAAACAAGTTATATAGCCCTTAAAGAGTTTTTTTTTGGAAAAAGAAAGGGTGACTATACTAGTTGGTAGTCACCCGCATATATTAAGGTAAAAGAGGGAAATGTACATGTGTGTAATGGAGAGTTGTGCCAAGACTCTCCCAAAAAAAGGAAAACAAAAGAGGAACACCGTTCTGTTACCCAAAACTCTAAGTAAGAAAAGTATGTGATGTACAATATTCTCAATATAGCATCTCTCCCCCTTGAAGATCAAAAGGTTACATTGTAGCCAAATCGCCCATGTAGTGGCCATGGCTCCTGCCCATACCCGTCGCCGCTCCATACAACCCCACCTACTAGAGGCTCGTAGGGAGTTCCAAAAGTTGTCCACTCCCGATGTGTCTATGCCAGCAAAACCCAGACGCCGCCACGTCTCTCTTGCGATGGGACAATGAAAAAACAAATGTGCAATGTCCTCCTTTGCCGATCCGCAAAGGGCACAAGTGTGATCCTCTTGTGGTGCCCATCTCACCCTATATGCCCTAGTGAGGATCCTACCTCGCCTCAACAGTCATGAGAAAATCTTGACCTTGAGTGGTGTGCGCGAGCGCCAAATGTGTAGGTTGTCTGCTCTGATGTCTTGTGTAGTTGTGCCTATGGGAAGCAACTGTCTGTAGACCCCTCTCGCTGAGTAGTCGTCTGACGGTCAGAGCCAACAATTTGTCCCGTGTGCCGCTGGGTGGTGAGCTGATACCCGATCGAGTAGTCAAAGGAACTCCTCGAAGCGTTGGTCTGACAGTCCATGTCTAAATTGTGGTGTCCACATCCCGCCTCCTATCGTGTTTGATGGTGTCCAGCACTCGCTTATTGTCGCCTATGGATTTGCAGAGAGCGCCGCCAGCCGAGGGAAGGAGACAACCGATATATCACCAGGCAGCCGCTCATGTCTCCAGAAAGCAAAGCTAGTCCCGGAGCCCAACGAGGCATGGAAGAAGGATCTCATCTACGGAAAGATAGTGGATACCCCCTACCAAAAGGATGATGCACCACGCGAGGGGCGGGCTCGGGTCTCCCATGATAGTTCTCTGCCATAGCATGCTGAGAAGACTGTACTCCAAAGGTCTGACCCTGGTCCCATGATTCGGCCCCCTTAAAGAGTTAATTTAAAGATAAAATTCCTCTAACTGCCCAAAATATCTAGGGTTGATTATATGCTACCGTTTATTTCCTCTAACACCCCTTGTACTAATTTTTCTCTGCTTCTGAACATAAACTACAATTTAGCATCTTCGATCCCTAAACTTATCCCTGATTTGATAATTGGGTCCCTTCCATTTGAAACCGTCAAGTTTTCTGTAAATCATTTTTTCCAATTAATGACTCTTATGCCCCTTGGTGATATGTATTATAAACCTAATAATTTAATTCTAAAAAACAGATGAAAAGGCACTATCTCTCCCCGTGTTTGTCTAATTTCTTTTAATTTTTTTTCATTAAATTATTAGGTTTATGACTATAAGAAAGATAAATTTAACATAACAAATATGATTAAGGGGCACAAAAGTCATTACCAAATTAGAAAGATATAAATTTAACATAATAAATATGACTAAGGGGCACAAAGTCATTTACTAAGTTAGAAATATTGATTTAACACAACTTGACGATGTCAAATCAAGGATCCAACTATCAAATTAGGACAAGTGAAAATGGTTAATTTTAGCACATTAGAAATAGTCCTTATCTTTTTTATGAAAAAAGTTTTTATTACTTTAATATTTTTTTGAAAGGAATTTAATACATTTTACCACTTCAAAATTGAAATATTGTGACATCATGCAAAATGTGCAACTACAGTAATATTACAACATCCATCAAGTTTTAGAACATACTTCAAGGACCCCAGTAAAAAGAGCCAAAAGATAGCATAAGATGTATTAAGTTCATAAACCTCAAAATCTATGAAGAGGAGGCCATATTCTCAAAATAGGAAACATAATGTGTATAAAAACTACAAGAAACAGACATCCACACAACAGAACAGCTAGAAATAATGCTTCGGCAACTTACAGTGAAAATTTTCCATCCACCAATTTAAAGTTTCCAGTTTCATAGATCCGCACTGGCTTGCCCTCCCATATCTAGACGCAAGGTTGCTCAAAGGCATAAATAATCAATTATTGGGAAACAAACAAAAACACTTTAGAACTTACATCCCATATTATCATTTTTCCATCATAGCCAGCACTCATAGCTATCCGAGGATTGAAAGGATGGACATCCAAAACAAATGTCTGCAAGCACAAAACAGAAATTCATTATAAGCTGTTTTGAAATGCATAATCATCACATGAGATCCACAAGCACATGGAAATCCACCCAGAACTACAACATATTTTCCCAGCAAAGCATCTGGATGCAGAAAAATATGATGTATACAAAACAAAATATGATGGATATGCATATAAACTTAGCATACAATCAATACTTTAACCTCTTCGGCTTTACTGCCAACAAAGATTCTTCCAAAGCAATAAACATGTTACGCAAACATTAATATTCCTTCCATAAATGAAAATTGTATAAATGTCTAAAACATTTTTTAATTGTGTGAGGGCTCCTAGCACATGAATAATCCAGTCGAGGGTGTAGAGCGTTAATGGTTAACCCCGCTCTCCAACATTGTCTTTGGAGGGCTACTAACTCTCTCATCGCAACCTCTTAACTCACTTCACTTGAGTCGACTTTTGTTCGTGAATGTCGAAAACTTTGAATGTTCAATAACCAGTATAAAAAAGTGAAGGAAGAAAATCATTTAAATTTGTCAATATAAATTGCTATCATACTTCATTGACCTTATATCCTGAGAATAAATCATTCCTTAACCAGTCGTTTACCAAAAAGATTGAAAAAATTAAGACAATAAATCAAGGATGGTACAAACGAAAACAGAACTTTCCATCTGGGTTTGGTAAACACCAACGTACTATGAATGATATTTTGAATTTACTGCCAAACAGGCACATTTCCTCATTTTTTCTCTTTTGAGAAAACTGTCATTTGATAGTGCATTTGCATACTAGCCCCAAACCATCATTGCAACCAACTGTAAAGTCAATATGGCATCCTTTTCTCCTTAGGAGTATATGTCTTGGTCAAGAATTTCAATCCTTGCTCTTGTCAGTGGCTGTGCATAGAACTGAAAACATAACATCAAGAAGCACTCGTCTATTGCTCCAGCAATACATGATCAGGAGGTTATAGGAGTTTAAATTGAGGCCTTAAGATTAGGAATTTTTCTTACTTGTAATGGTATATTGTCTAGTCCGATATCTAAAGCATAGGAACTGTACCTAAAAATTGGGCCTGCCACCAATGATTGTATTCAGAATTTCATCCTCATCATTATTCTTAGTTTCGAGCCAAGGATTGTCAACATGATATAATATTTTTTTTTGCATGTTGCCAATCTTCTACCTTAAAGATCTTTTTTACCCAGAAATTAAAGGATAAGTTCTACTTAAGAATAACAACACACAATGCAAGGAGAAATTTTTGACATGGACCTCCTCTTAAAAATATTTTGGCATTGATCCAATAGAATAAACACCCTTGTCCCTTAAATTATTAGGTTAAATTATATAAAGAACCACATCTACCAACTCTATTAAATAAGTCAAAAAAACTTACAGGTAATGTGAGCCATATAATTACAAAAAAATGCATAATTCATGGAGGAGAAAGAGAATATTGATCATCTATTTTTCTTCTCTTTTTTTAACCATCTCCCTTATTTTTCTAACAAGTGAGGGATTGGGTAGCTATATTTCTTTGGCGTCCACATCTTTTTTTCACAGTACAGTGCAACCTGGATGAGTAGCCAATTTTGTAGTTATCATTTCCGTTCTTAAAAATCCATGTTACAGTAAGTCCCATGAAATCTCATAGTTTACAAAATCTGAAGTTCCATAGCTGCACCGAGTGTCATAGGTACGAGCTTGCGATAACATGAGAAAAAATCTCAGTGCAATTGGCAACATACCGATTCCTGGTGACCGTTCAATGAATGGACTAAGCTACCATCAGACGAATTCCAAACACATATTCTGCAATCTGAAGAAAATAATATGCAATTCATCATTATCTCAGCTGCAGTATCAATTGTTCATAGAGGGAGTTTCAGAAGGATAAAGATTATTATAAGTGATAAACATATTCACAACAGCCAACAGGTATAGAGTGGAAACAGAGATGAACATCGAGATTTAGTGAAAGGTCATACAACAACATGATATCTGGAAGAGAAAGAGGATAAGCCATAGTACTTCTCAGCTTGTTATAGAAAGAAATGTATACATAAAACACTGACTCGTTGAGAACGAGCTCATTCCCACAACCAGCATGCCAACAAACTTGTAAGGAACATGCCACAAAGGTTCAACATGAATTTCAAAAAGAATATAATATTTCTCAGAAGACAGCATGACAAAGTTAGTGTCATATATAGACACTACTATGAAAAGAGGAACTTTCTTTGGATGGGGAAAGAGGAACTTATTGGATACATGACACAGAGTCATATGACAGGTATCTTCACAGGCACTTTTCAATAACACATTTAAAAGTATAACACAGACCAATCAGCATCAAAGAACAAACACATATCATTGGTCCAAATTTATTGAAGTTTTTGTCACGCAAAAAGACACCTAATATATCTTTGTTCACAGTCCTGCAGATGAGTCACTGCGGTCACAAATGTACTGAGAGCCATGCAGGCTACTTTAGGGACAGATTTTATTTAACACATCCCTACCTTTAGTCAGGCAGATAATCTCTTAAGGCCTGGGAACGCCACTCTTATTTATGCAAAAATTTGGTGCAAGATTATCACACATTCAATAACTCAACTTTAAAGAAAATATACTAACCCATAATAGCAGCAAGTACAAAGCGGTTATCCAAGCTCCAAATAATCATATTGACACCACGTGGAGTTTGTTGATATCTTTGGCGAGGGCCCCCTCGAGGAGGTTGGGGAGGCATAGGCGGTGGAGGAACCTTAAGATGATAAGCACGAGTCCAGCGCCCAACTTTACCCTAGCATAAATAAAGAAGAGAGTAAAATGAGAGTAGAAGGAAAAATAACAAGTCACTCTAAAGAATCAAATAACAAGCATGACTGTCAAAGGGGTATTCTGTTAACAAAAAGGACAAACCCCATGCATCAAGCAGTCCACCAACTAGGAAGTATAGGGAGAGAGAGGATTGTATCTGTGGCTCAAACTCATGACACCAAATCACAAGGGGTAACTTGTTGCAACTCACAATTAGCCAAAGGTAAATAACCCCAATGGTCTTCTTCATCTCAACTTAGAAATAACAGGTTTGTAACACCAAAATAGAAATAAAGAAATAACCAGGGCAATAATCAATTTTATCAATACATTCATAGACATAACAAGACGAATGAAACAAGCAGCACAAAAAGGTTTAAGACCCACAGTGAAGCAAATACGAAAGTTCCCAAATGAATAGGGAGAATAACAAAATAAGAACCAATCCACAATGGAAGATAAGAATATACTTTCCACAGAATTTAATCTTGCACCAAGAGAGAACAAGTATGCTAACCCTAAAACAAAAATAAAATTGGAATAAAACTCCAAATTCAAATGTCACTCACATGAGAACGTCTGGACCTTGGTACCCAGATGATTGCGCTGCCATCCCGAGAGCATGTGACAATATTATCATGTGTAAACCTATCAAACATAACCTTACAACTTAACATAGCCAAAATAATTTCCTAAGTAGATGCAATAATCTTTATGGTATTCCTCAACATTTCCAGGAAAAAATTTCCTCGGGGTCCTTCCAAAGAGATAAAATCAAAAGAGTGCATCAAAACTGAAAAACACTAACCAGGAATTTTTGAACTTTGGAAGATTGTCCTCCCTTAAGCTATCGGATACAGAAGATCTCGATGGCACAGCACAACCACTGAATCAAGATAATGAATCATAGTGACTCAACAATTCAAAAAATATGAAGGAAATAAAAGGAAATCATCAAGTCTGACAGCAAAATAACCTGAACTGCACATAGTTGACATCATTCTCATGGCCTGCTAAAACATCCATCTCAATATTGGGTTGTTCTGAATCATCTGGATTACCCTTACAAGCATTCCATACCTAAAACCAACTTGTAACTTTACACAAAACTCGAATTGTCCCAACAGTATCTACGAGCTACAATAAATAACTAATTGGAAACAAGAGAATTTCAGAAAGGACAAAGAAAACAAAATGAATACCCTGGCAAAATTGTCTGAGCTTCCGGTGACAAACACAGTTCCGTTAGCATTGAATGCACAACACAAGATATGATGACTTCGCTGAGAGCTATTCGGAGAGGGATCAGTGTTCTTTCCTAACATTTATTTTATCAAGAACACTGTAAGTTCACAGAACTACTCACGAAAGTAAAACATTCAGGAGGAAACTAACCAGCCACAATGTCTGGAGGTTTTGGGATGTAAATACGTGGCTTAAGATTAGAGTTTCTGGCATCCCATATCCGACAAGTTCCATCATCAGAGGACCTGTATAATCAAATATATAGAACAAGAATTAACAAAGCGGTCAACAGCAATAAAGCATACCTCATGCTAAAAGATTCATGTATAATTAGTAGCATCTGTTCTTCGCTTATCTACATACTAGGTATTAGATTAATAGAAACAATATTTGTATTAGTAGAAGTTTTCGTTTTTGCATGCAAACCATGTGATTGTATATTCTTAATCTCTTCCAAAAAAACAATTTCAACACAAAAAACCCTGGTTCCAGGATTTTTCTTAAAGTCAACAATTTTATAGCCTGCCTTCAACAGAAATAAATTACTACTTCCTTCAACAGAAGTAGAACACATTAGTAATCATACTTTGCAGAAACTTGAACCACATCCAAGGAGCTATGCCCTACAAACTGAAAAAAAAAAAGATCCAGCATATGAAAGGTAATTTTCACTCAGTTTTTTAGTATGCTACTAGAACAAAATTTGTGAGCAGGAAAAAAAATCTAAAATACATGGTTGTATGATTTTAATGTTGCAACCAATAAAATATTTTCGTGTTAACCAAAAAGTTATATACAGCTTTGGAAACAAAAAACCGTCCGAAAAGGATGCAAAAAAATATTTTCCACTCACACTCGAAGAAAATAATATTTAAGAAAAGAAAACTACTTCCTCAGAATTTATTTTTATCTATAAGCTATTTTCAAGGCAACAAACAGATTTTAATTTAATATTAGAGCACAATTTATGGTGTTCTATGGAAAGTTAAAGTAGATAAATGTTATAAGAGAAACTCGTGAATGTAAGTTGGGAAAAGAGGAAATACAATAGTAAACAGGTGACCGAGCACCTAAGAACACTCACGATAGCAGCTGATAAACAGCACTTGGCCTAGGACTAAAAGCGATAGCAGTAACAGATCCAATATGGCCCCTCAATACTGAAATTTGCATCCCATCAGGCAAACGCCACTGCATTAATAAGTCAAAACGATGACAGCAAGAAACTGATGAACAACACTAAAAAGGACCAAACGAGGGAGAGTATGCACTCACAACTCTTATGATGAAGTCGTTTGAAGAAGATGCCACCAAAGCATTATTTGAACTCACAGCTAAGTCAGTTATGTCACCCTTATCACAACAAGATAAACAATGTTTGTACATGAGAAAAGAAAAATAAAGAGTTGAGCAAACGAGGAACATCACTAGGCTTACTTCATGTCCTCGGCAGCTAGCCAGGCAAAATGCTGTTTCCATTGACCATATCTTGACAAGGCGATCATCCGAGCCAGTGATCACATACCTCCCTGAGCGGTCAAATGTAGCTACAAAGAAGATACCAAAATGAGCATATAATTATTAACATATCATTGTAGAAATTTATTGTGAAAATATATTATTGATTCATAGAAGACAAAAATATCGTCTAAACGCTTCATTTTTTTTATTTTGACAAAAAAAAGGATGACTAATGAGCTTGGGTAGTCATCCAGTTTGTATTGGAGCCATAGAACCATGAAAAATACAAGTGCACATAATAGCCAAAACAAGAGGTGAAATGGGTACACACAAAAAGATACTATCCTCCCCACCCACCAACCCCCGCACACACACGAATCATAAAAGAGATATGATGTATAATATTCTCAATGTAACATCTCTGTCCCCCAATGTTCTCCATGTAAATTTTTTATGTAGATAGAAATCTGGTCATTCAAATGGCACACAAAATATTAAGAGAAAGGATAACTACAGTATTGGGTAGTCATCCATTTGTACTTCCAAAAAACTGTCAAGTAAAGAGTGTCCAAGCAGACAGAAAAGAAAGGAAAGTAGAGGCGGATGCAAGGTCAGCATTACACCAAAGAAGGGCATCACAAGCACATCTCCCACACTCTAACCAAAAAGGACGTGTGCACTGCATAATATTCATAGGACACAAAAACAGCTAGTGAACAAAAAAAGCATTTACCATTTGACAGACAAGGAATGTATTTCAGAAGGATTACCACGATTTTCAGGGAAAAAAGAATGACTAGGAGGTTTATAGTCATATATGTATATATTAAGACCAAAAGAAATGTAGATGAGGAAAGGTCAACAAAGTGTGAGAGTAAGGAGATAGAATAAAAAGCTAAGATTCCCAAGTTGTGCATCTAAGCCTCACAAAAAAAGAAATGCAAAATTCTTAAAGGGGAAAAAGATGACCACAAAGATCAAGTAGCCGTCCAGCTTTTATTAAAACCGTGACAATGTACAATTGTGTATCAAAAAGTAAAGGAGTTGTACAGGTTCTTGCACCACCAAGAGACAAATGGGACAAAGATTACAGTACAACTAAACTATATAACACATCTACTTGAAGTACAGAAAACTGAAGGAACTTCAAAGAAAAATTATTTTTTTGCGGAACTTTAAAGAAACTTTATGTCGATCAATGATCTTGTGAACCAACCAATATATAAAACAGGACAATAAAGTTGAGCTGACCATGCATTCAAGACAAGGACCTTTTTTTGTTATAGTTATTCATATTCTACCAAAGGAATTTTGCTTTACAGTATAAAAACTTTCACTAATAAGGACAAGATAGAACACTGAATTAACATAAAACTGTGATTAGCAATCATAAATTACTACCTGGAAAGTATACAACTAAACTTACGCATCCGGTACAATAGTTTGAATCTTCAGCAATTCAAATATTAGCAAACATATCGACCCAAAAAAGTATTAGCATACATCAAACAGATACCACAACAGGGTAATTTTGGACTTCAAAACATTTTTTAAGGGAATAAGGTGTTTCCAGTTAACTTCTAATTATTTTCCTTAATAAATAGTTGGTAGCAGGATGTAAGCCAACAGATACCACAATAGACAGAATTCTGATGTCCCCTCAGTTTCTTAATGATCTCCATCTTTTGAACTAGAGTTGATGGTTTAGCAATGGCATAACACGCTGCACGCACAGAAGGAGCACGATGATGCTTTGTGAAACCACCACCTAACTCCCTCAAACTTAAACCCCGGACCTGATCAGCATGCATATGTGGCCAACGCTGATAACCAGGCAATTTATTTGTATCATTGTCATCCATGTCCCTTTCAGCTGCAATATAAAGTTTTAAATAAGGTAATATGATGGATAAAGTATATATTTTACAGCCAACGGTACTACAGTGTTAACCTTGACCAAACATCAAGAACATAAAGGAAAAAGGGTACAACATACATCCAAGGGAGAATAGACCAGAACCCAAGAGGGTAGGAACATCAGCTGCATTTGGTGGCCCACCTCCAGACCCAGGTGACTTAGTGGAACAACTTAGAATCAACTGCTTTAAAAGCCTTATCAAGTGATCTTTTTCGATATGAGGGTACCTACAAAACAAGAGGCAATAATTTATCTTACAAGCAAAAAATCATCAAGAACATTCTACAAGTGATAATAGGCAAGATGATTTATCTTAATTACATATTATACCACCAGTATGTTATTTGCACCACAGGTAAAAGATGCAAAACTCACCAATCACAAACGCAATTCACTAGCTCACATTTAAGCATATTGCTGCCATAATGTACCACAAGGAAAATTAAGCAAGAATAATTATCACAAATATTTGCAACCAACATGAGATGTAATCTCAATCTTCATCTAGCTAATTTTGAATATCACAATTTGGGAAGTTGTAAACAACCAAGATCATGTGCCATCCAACAAACATTACCAGTGGAAGTCTCTTAAAAATAAAAAAAAGGATGAGAATGGCAGTAGAACAGGTCATGACATCCATGAGTTAACATAGTATGCCAGATTAATGCCATGTGCCACAAGCATCAAAATAATAGATAAGGAAGAATCAAGGAAATCACGGTATCACCTGATACGGAACCCATTTCAACCGCACTGACTAGTAACAGAGTGACACTGTGTGTAACAAAATAACTGAGAGGAGAAAGGATGGTTCTCAAGGATTGTAACCATCCAGATTTATTGTTCTTTTTATGAAAGGAGATTTATTATTCTTTGTAAATATCATATTCACAACATTACATAAATGACTAGTAACAGTATACAATGGTACAAACCCACTTTGCATTCTCCTCAAAACAAATTCTGTTAACCCCCTCTTACCAATCTCATATAAATGCATGAACACCCTCAATAATATTTTCAACATATAATCATTCACCAAAACATGTGCACTTCACTGAACCCAAATTAGCCCAAATGAATGAAAAGAATTACACTACCAGTTTCATGACAGAAAACCACCAGCAGCATGAACTGGCATTAAAAACCATTGCTACATACATAGTTACTAGCATAGTTCAGACATCAAGCCAACCACAGGTTTATGCTTACTCCCAAGAGAAAGTTAACTCATTAGTTCTTTAGGAAAAATGTAACTCGATATATTTTCATTCATCTACATTTTAACATATGCCCCAAAAGAAGGATTGGATACTACTCGTACTACTTTATCATAGAAGAAACAATGGAAAAGATCAAATATTTTCTAGATATCAGAATATGTTGAAGAACATCCCTTGAGACCTAGAATCAATTTATTTTTTCCGGTGTTAACACTAGTATCCATAAGCTCACTAGGCCCTAACTGACCCAACTTGAGGTGGGAGCATTAAAGATAAACCTACTCGAACAGTAGCGCTTTCGAAGTTTGATCGTGTGACCTCTTTATCAAGGTTCAACCTACTAACCAGTTGAACTAACTATGTACGGGTATCTAGAATCTATTCCTGACCAACAAAATTTTAACTAAACAGTAGTTATATCATGAAATGGTCATCAATATAAATGTAAGCATCCTTATCAGACCCAGAAAGCCACACAACAGATCGGGTTTTAGTCCCTCAATAATAGATGGCAACCCAAGCTCAGAAGTCAGCCTTTCTTTCGTAGAAAGAAAGTCCCTCAATAAGAACTATAAGAAGGTAAACCTCTCCCAAAAGTGGCGCTTTGGAAGTTTGATCATGTCACCTCTGCCCCTCAAAAAAGAATAATACCTATAAGAAGTTCCAATAGTTCCACGTATTCAAGGAAAGTTAGAGCTTCACAAAGTTCATAACAATATTTAAAATGCTTGGTTCTCATTCAAATTTTGTGCAAAGGCATCTTCCTATAAATTAATTTGCAAAACATTGCTAGCAATATTTGCAGGGTCATTCAGGTATCTATAACATTCGAATACCTTGGGAACAAGGGTGTGATCCAATGGCTCACCCCTTGACTCATGGATCAAATTATCTAGAGTTTGATTCTCACCGATGGGACTTATGTCCCTTTATTTCTTGCTTCAAAAACACATTCAAATACCTTCATCCTTCCACAGTTTCACCAATTCATAGTAACCATGAATGAAATCATCAGAAAAATAAATTGGAGAACAAATAAAGGAAATAAATAACAGCATGTGTCAGATAAAGTAATCAGAATTCATAACAGATGTGAACCAAACATCCTAAACATTTGATCTCCTTCCCTATTAGTAAAAGCCTACAGTGCAATATTATTATGTCCACGGTGCATATTACTATGCAAATCTACTGTGCATGTTACAATCAGCCATTGTGTTAAAACTTCAGATTGTTTGTTTAGAAGGATATAAGAAAAATGTCAACAGTGCATATTACTATGCAAATCCAGTGTGTGTATATTCAGCCATTGTGTTAAAACTTCATATAAGAAACAATTATTTTTATTAGAAGGATAAAAGAAACAATTATGTTAACAGCGCATATTACTATGCAAATCCAGTGTGTATGTGTGTTGTAATAAGGCATTGTGATAAAACTTCATATGAGAAAGTTGTTTGTTTAGAAGGATATTATAAATAATTACAACAATGTTTTTGGGCACAAGGATATGCACTATAAGCTACAAATACCTCTCTGTCAAGTTGAGGTACCCAAGAGGTAGTGATGTACCATCATCATCTTCATTGCCACTGCTCAAACCAGATCTTGAATACCAGGCATGGTATCTTCTGGGTAAAAGTTGATGCTCCAAAAGCTCATTCCAAAACTGTCCAAACGTTCTCTTACATGGCCCAGTTGATAGAAAATGCATTATCAAAAAGTAAACTTCTCGCAGGTCAATATCTACATCAGCCTCTACTGAAAAGTTAGATGTCATATTTCCCTCTAAAGGATTGGCCTTCTCAAGCACCTTCCTCGGAAAATCCAAAGGTGCCATCCTGACAGAAGTATCCTCTCCAGAAGGTTTGTACTTCTTAGACATGTTTAGAGTACAACCTATATTTTCAAAAGAAAACATGTAAATTAGTAATCTAAATCAATGTGTAGAAAGTAGAAAGTAACATTCAACACAAACTTGTTGTCTGCAAAGAAGAAGCATAAAAGATGGAAGAAACAGAAACATGTATGTTGGTTATTGAAATAACACTTGAAACATATGTCAAATTAATATGCAATTAACCAGGGCACTGCATTGTAACTAGTCTAGGATTGACAAATGAAAATGATATTCACTGCCAGACGTTTTCTGCAGAAAAAACAAAATTTGATTATCACTTGATCAATACCAACTAAGCAAGAACTTCTAGCCGAAGTCAAAATTTACAAAACTGCATGAAAAATGGAAGAAATAAACTTATATGTTGGATGCTGTGATGACATTTCTGGAGCATCTAAGGAACTAATATGTAATTGACCAGGGTATTGAAGTTAGTGTAAGGTTGAGAAATGACAATGGTCTACACCGCTAGACTTCTATTTTGTAGAAAAACTTCAATATTAAGTAGTTGCTGTATCAATGCAAAGTATGCAAAAACTACCAATCCAAAACCAAAGTTATAAGATCTCATCAAGTTTCTAAAAAATAAATAAGTCATAGAAACAATATTGACTGGAAGGCAACCTTAATGCTAAACAGTTAAATCCAAAAACAAAGCATATATTCAAGTAATTAGATAATTAAAAAAAACTTGAAGACGTAATGGATTAATAATTATTGTGGTAGTCATGCATCTATTTTACTTTTACATGCTCATGTATCAGATACATGATTTAAAACAGAATGCATTTAGGTCACTGGCTTGTATCTACCAGAATTTGAATTCTTGATGATTAGGACAAGGAGCTCTAATTTGGCAACTGCTTAATCTGAATTTGACCTTTGATTGATGAAATACACAATTATCATAACATATTTTGCCACAATAAAAATGAAAAGGAAAAGAAACAAAAGAGGGCAAGCCTAACACCAACAGTCACCAGCAAACTACTGATTCAGTCAAACAATCATTATTGGTTCCATTGTACAAAACCTCATAATTATTAAGAAAATAGATACATAGAGTGTAAGGATGCCAGGAAACCACTGATATTATGTCATAGTATCATGCCTCTAAGATTGTCCCGTGCACTACAAACTAGCAAGACAGACAATTAGTCTCTTTAGTTTTTCGATCAATCAAGCTCCGTTATCCTATAACTGTAGATAGGACTTATTTACGAGTGTAAATAAAATGAAAAATCATCAAGTCAACAAGTTTATATCCAAGGTTTATAAACAAAAAAGAAGACAATAGAAACATACAGTCATTAGCAAATCGCAACAGGTAACAATCAATCTCGGCATCATACAAATATAATAATAGATATCAAACAGTTTAACCCACACTAATTCGTAACCCTAGAACACTATGTTTCACCAATTTGAAAAGTACGACAACAGTTTCTTCATGGCGCCAGCAAATATGAAAAGGAACAACCGAACTGCAAATAAATAGATAAAAGAACACATTCGAATGCATGAACACTTGCATTAGATGGAAAGGATTTCGACTTGCCGCAACAACACCCAAACCAAACTGCTGGGATTGAAAACTGCGCGAAATGTAAACAGACGGATACCCAGCAAAGCTTCTACCCATGCTGCATTACCACCGTCCCAAAAATTGGGAGGAGCAAGAACCAATCCCTACAATGAAGAACCAGCAAAGTATCGGCAGAGACTCACGAAACCTACAGCAGACCCTCCGAGGACAAATTCCAGCGTCGAAGACGAAGAAACCGGGCGCGGATCGCCCGGCGGCGTAGGACGGGCGGATCTCCCCGAAAGACCGGGAGGGAAGAGAGTTAACCCCAGGAAGGAGGGAGGCAGAGGAGAGGGCGGTGGCGGTGGTTGGAACAAGGTTCTTCGGCGGCCGTGGATGGGGGAGGCGGAGCGATGGCCGCGAATTTTAGGGTTCCGGCGGCCGAGAAGGGTACGGGAATCGGCGAGAAGTCGAGGACTTTATCGCGGCGAGAGAGCTCTTTATCTCGCCTTTTTTATTTTATTTATTTGTCATTTTTATTTATTTTTTATTGTTTATTATTTATTTTTTATTAGGAGTCGTGATGTTTTATGGCGGTGAGCTCAAGGGAAAGGATGAAACGATTACCCGTTTTTTTTATTTATTTAAACGTCGGTTAGAAAGTTAGCTTGTTTTAAGTACTTGCTCTTATGGAAACTAATGAATTGAATTTAATTATAATTAGAATTATATGGTAGCACTAATCATATGTTTTGGTTTATAATATTTGGATTATTACTAAAACAAATTTACTAATAAATATTAATTTAAATTCTTTAATGATATTATAAAATAATAATAATAATAATTCAATTCTTATATTAAAATTTAATCCAAATCTTTCTATAAAAAAATTTATAGCTCGTATATTTTTGAATGATAATAAATGTGTCTATAAATTGACAACCCGACAACTTAATCGACTTAATTTATGATAGGAGAATGGTTACCAATGAAATTGGACTCTATCATTTATGGGTCGAGTACAAAAAATTTCAAATAAAAAATCTACTTGGCCCAATAATTCAAATTGTATTATTTTTTAATTAATTTGGTCAACTAAGTTTATTTGTCTGATAAGAGTAGTCTTGACTTAGGAACTAAGTGAAAAAATTAATGGGTTTAATGAAGGTGAAACACCCCTTTAAATGTTTCACCGTGAAATACCTATGTGATCAACCGTCTATCTTTGAATATGTGGTTTAGATTAAAAGAGGAGAGAAAAAATGGTTATATTATTTTAGTTAGGTGGTTTTAAGTTGTTTTTAATTTAAACCACATATTTAAAAATAGACGGTTGATCACATGAGTGTTTCACAGTGAAACACCTGGAGGGGTGTTTCACCTCCATTAAATCCAAAATTAATAGATCTGAATTATTCACTAGTTTGTATTTTGTTGGATTTTTTTATCGGGGTTAACCTCTTCTTTCTTATCCAAGATCAAATTAAGATTTCAATCTCCCCAAAATGGGAGGAGGCATGACAATTAGTGAAAATCTATTAAAGCAACAAGCATGAATTCACTAGTTAAGCTTGGCCTCTATCTGATTCAGTGGCGGAGTCAAATGGATTCATTATAAAAGATAAATTTGTAAAAGGAGTATAAAAGTTTGTGAAAAAAATAAAAGAAATAGTTACCAATTATTAAAGAATAACTATCTACGATTTTATTTCAAAATTGCATAATGCATGGTATATAAATAAGATATATTAGATAAAATTGATTAAATAATTAATTAAAATAAATGTAGGAATAAAAAGAGACAAAAAATTAAAACTCGGCAAGGTTTTTTTTTGTCTTTACAATTGTGTGGATAAAAAGTATAAATATTTAATTCTATCAAAATTTAAATGAATAATTATGAAGTATTTCTTAATTTTTTAACAATTAAAAAAAATAGACCATGAACATAAAATAATATAATTTTTTTATGAAAGTGATAACTAAAATAATTTAAACAAAAATATATATAAATAAATAAAATTTATTACATGATCAAAAGTTATTGATGAGTTGAATACAATAGAAAGAAGAGAGCGAAATTGAAAAATAATCAATAATATAAAATAACTAAGGATAAGAAATTATATGCAATTTATATAAATTTATATAACACATTATGGAAGCAAATTTGAATAAGAAAAAAAATTAATGCATGCTCATTATATGGATGATGTAATAATATCAAAGTCATGAATAAAGTGATTTCTATATATTCTAAAAAAAATAAGAATATATTAGGCAAGGAAAATAAATTGTATTACATATTCTAAAAAGCTAAAATTAGTTACATGTCTCGGTGATCTGGATAAAAAATAAAAATGGTAAAAGAAAGAATTAAAACAAATAAATTTTGTAGGCTAGACATAGGGCCTGTTTGGCTAAGCTTATAAGTAGGTTAAAATTACTTATAAATAAATTTTAGAAAATTTACATATTTGGTAACTAAAAAAATATACTTAGGACCTGTTTGGCTAAGCTTATAAGTAGGTTAAAACTACTTATAAGTAATTTTTAGAATATATCCATGTTTGGTAACTAAAAATATTTACTTATAAGTTGTTAGATAATTAGTTATAAGTTGAAAAAAAATAAGCAGGGTTCCCCCTGCTTATTTTTAAAATTATTGACTTATTAATTTTAACCAACTATATTACTCTTTTATCCATATCTTTTAATATTGTTATCATATAACTTTAAGGGTATATTAGTCAATATTTATTTTAACAAACATTATAATTTTTATATTTTAAAATAAATATCAGCACTTAAATTGCTTATCAACATTAGTGCTTATCAGATATTTTTTATCAGCTAAGCCAAACAGGCCCTTAAAATGTTTATCAGCATTAATGCTTATCATATATTTTTTATCAGCTAAGCCAAACAGGCCCATAGAGCTTGTTTGACTAAGCTTATAAGTAGGTTAAAACTACTTATAAGTAAATTTTAGAAAATCTCCATATTTGGTAACTAAAAAAATATACTTATAAGTTGTTAGGTAACTACTTATAAGTTGAAAAAAAAATAAGCAAGGTCCCCCCTGCTTATTTTTAAAGTTGTTGGCTTATTAGTTTTAACCAACTATATTACTCTTATATTTTAAAATAAGTATCAGCACTTAAAATGTTTATCAGCATTAGTGCTTATCAGGTATTTTTTATCAGCTAAGCCAAACAGACTCATAAAAACAAATATGTTTGAAGGTGGATTCGAGTCTTACCAAGAATGGAACCACGAGTGTACAGATACCACTCGGACATACCAGCATATTTGAAAGTTTTGAAGATTGCAATATATATATATATAGATTGGATAAAATCCAGTGCCTGCAGTTGCGAGCACCGACAGTCACTTGCCGCCGTGGCAAATTAGAGAAGAGACAAGCAATCATTCATGATGAGAATACTATTATGTGTTAAGTTTCATTTTGGATATAAGTAAGTGAATTGTTAATAAAATAATAGGCAATAAATATGTGATTTTAATCATCTCTTCAGCACGTTTTCGTATTATGTTGTAATGAATTTGATTTGTCATTTTACAAGTGATTAATACTTTGGGAGGAGAAATAAAGGAATTCAATAATAAAAAAATTTTGGTAAGTTGATAACAACATATATTTGGTTAAATTTTAACACATTTTCATGCTATGTAATACTTTTTATTGATTTTTTTAAGGTTTCATTTTAATTATATATAAACTCGAGTGGCCCAACTTGCCCAACTTGACTCGACCTAGTTTGGATCCGATTAGATTAAGTATAGTTAAATTCTTGAAATTTCACCTAATAAAATGTGATTGGGTTGATCAAGTTTCCGGTCAAGTCGAATTCAATCTATCATGCGAACCCCTATAATAATTATGTAATGTATTATTCATATTTAATTAATCTATTTTGAGGATTAATATTAGAAAAAAACTATTAAAGTTTTTGGAGTTATCATAAAAGTTATATCTTGTGTTTTTAAGGCCTTGTTTGAGTTTAAATGCTCATAGGGTTGAGATGAGATTCAAAGAAATATGTAGATTTTTTGGCAAAAGAAAAAAGTTTGAACTCTCTCTATTAAAATAAATTCCACCAAATTAATATAATTAGAAGGGGCTAATGTTGTTTGACGTAGCTTTATAATCTATGTATGTATAGTCTAATATCATGTGGAAACTTAGTAATTTGGAAAATATATATATTTCCAAAAAATATTTAAGAAATTAAAAAATACATAACATACATAGTTATTCTTTTAAGAAAATCATAAATAATTATTGTTGATGACAGAGAGTTTGGTGCACATTTATGCATGTAGAGTTATGAATTTATCATGAATTTAATCTTCTATATTTCATCTATAGAAGATGGTCGATGAATATGATCGTATGCAAAAAATGAAAAATTTTGAATGATATGTAAAATGAAACACTGGCGATAGTCAGACAATATAAATCGTGTGTAAAAAAAATTATAATTTGAATGATAAAATTTGGGACCATATTTATATAATGAAGATTATTAGGTGATCATCTGTATAATTTTCATTATTTCACTATAATAATTTTGTAATGTATTATTAATATTTAATCAATCTATTTTGAGGATTAAATATTAGAAAATTTATTAAATTTTTTAGAGTTATCGTAAAAGTTATATATTGTGTTTTTAAGGCCTTGTTTTAATTTAAAATGTTCATAGGGTTGAGATTAGATTCAAAGAAATACCTTTTTTTGTAAAAGAAAGAGGTTTGAACTCCCTCTATTAAAATAAATTCCATCAAATTAATATAATTAGAAGGGGCTAATGTCGTTTAACGATAATTTAGCTTTATATCATCATAATTAATTATATTGTACTACTATAACAATATCATTAAAATAAAACAGAAGAACACACACACATCTAATATCACGTGGGAACTTCGTAATTTGAAAATTGTATATATTTCCAAAAAATATTTAAGAAATTTAAAAATAAATAAAATACATAGTTATTGTTTTAAAAAAATCGTAAGTAATTTTGTTGATAACAGAGAGTTTGGTGCACATTTTTGCATATAGAGTTATGAATTTATCACGAATTTAATCTTCTATATAGAAGATGGTCAATGCATATGACCACGTGCAAAAAACTGAAAAAAAACTTTGAATGATATGTAAATTGAAACATCGACGATAGTCAGGCAATATAATCGTGTGCAAAAAAGATTATAATTTGAATGATAAAATTTAGTGACCATATTTATATAATGAAGATTATTGGGTGATCATTTGTATCATTTTCTTGGAAAAAACATTTCATTATTTTACATTATCTAAATAATATCTTTTTTACCCTTTTTTTGTTCTTTAACCTAGTGTGAAGCATAATACAAAATTACATTAGCATAACTCATCTAATGAAAATTTACGTAACTAAATACATTGAATCTCAAAATCACATTTTATAAGTTTAAATATGTATAAATTATTTCTTATTTATATCAATATCCAATAATTGAAATTGAATACAATATAAATATATTGTTTTTAATTATTTTCATATTTTAGAACTATTAGTGGCATTTTGTTTTTAAAAGAAATATTATTTTTTCCTCGATTCAGTTTAGTAAAAAGTAAATTGGTTAAGTGAACGAGTTTCAATTTTCCTGTGAATTCACACCAATATACTACAATGAATATTCTATACTTGCAATCGAAAATTATGTGTTTAGGAAATAAAATACTTTTAAAATTTGTTGATTGAATTTATTCGCCAACCTCTAATTTCAAAAATTAACACCTAAGAAACACTACCTATATAGACATATTTCACACCCTATGAATATAAAATTGTGCTTTAATACATCACACATATCCTTAATTGTTATTCTTGAAATTATTATCTTTCTATATATATGAAAAGTAAAATAAATATTTCAAAGGAATTCTAACTCAAGTAAATTTAAAAAATACTTTGATTTTTTATTACTATAACTCAAAGAAAATTTGTCACATAATTTAAACAAAAAAATATTGAAATAATTATTTTAATTATTTTTCATATGTTTTAATAATATATATGCATATATATATTCTTATCATCTCGGGATTATTTTTAAACAAAGAATACGTCATAATTATTTTCAAAAAGCCCTAACTAATAAAAGCAACAAAAAAATTAAAAGAGTCCTAATTCAAATCAAGTATAAGAAAATCTAAACTTATAATTTATCATTATTTTCATATTTAGTTTTCCACGAAAAATAAAAAGTATATTCATTAACAGGATATATAATCAAAGTAGCCTAATGTCACATTTCACATCTTCATTTTAATATGCTTTTTAGTTAATTTTAAAGAGTAAACAAACCAAAAAAATAAATAACTATATTAAAACAATCCAAATAAGAAAATTGTATGCATTAAATTAATATGGTAATCTTAATAATTACTAATTTAATTATTGACTCAGTGTAGTTATAAAATTATATTGTATTAAATAGCTAGTCGACCCAATTCAATAATTTTTATCTAATAAAAATAGTAATAATGATATGTTTTTAATGGGGGTTCTCCATCATTTTTAGGTAGCAAAAATGATGGATGAGATTTGTTTATGAAATTTATGTATTTAATTATTTATTTCAATTGATTGTTTTTTTTTTGGTATTATCTCTACCGCTAAGACCACGTCATTGGCCTTTGTCGTCACATGAAATCTATATTCATATTTATGCAAACAAGCTTCCATCCATTTCAAATGAGAGTGATCTCCATGATCATGATACAAACCACCGTACTTCACCTGAGTTCCCACGAGATCCATAAATGACAAGAAGATGTTGTGAGAACTTGATCAAATGTTGTGCGAGATCCAAGTCCGCCATTGAGACATTACCATTGTGTTCATGATATCAATCTCCATTATGAAGATCCTAATATATGCTGATGGATAACATCATTGCATGTGTGACACGAAATTTTGAGATGTGTCGATGAGATGAAGTTCAAAATTATCCTAAAATTGGATGAGTGTTAATGTTCTAATGTTCATTCATCGAGAAAACTTAATGAGATCATTTCAGTTTATATGCCCCCAATAAATGTATCAATATGGATGAACTATCAAATTTTGAATGGAAATTATTTCACACTTTTTCAAGATCCAAAGGATTTGTATATCACAATTCACAAGAGCAAACATTGTGAATCTTTTTATGTTTCAACGCGTGCACAATACTTACTAACAAAATAGAAACAAACAAAGGATTTTAGGAGAGGTTCTTGCTAACAAACAAACACAAGACAAGGGATGCATGTTGGGCGGCAAAGCCTAGGCAAAGAATATGAACTCGCGTAATTTACTTCTGTGACGATAATGACTCATTTGAACACCAATGGAGGTAAAAGACAACATCTCATCGGCAAAGTGGATGACATTAACTCCAAGGATGACTTGATGATAATGGCTTGATGATAATGGCCTGATAAATCTTTCGACAAAGAAGAAGAAGAAGAAGAAGAAGAAGAAGAAGAAGAAGAAGAAGAAGAAGAAGAAGAAGAAGAAGAAGAAGAAGAAGAAGAAGAAAATATTTTAAAAATATAAGCTACATAACAATATGAACCATAAATTAATATCGAAAGGCTGATATTAAGATTACGGATGGTGGATTTTAAATATGAGGCAACATTCCCATTTGTTAAGAGACTAATAATGAAGAAATGTTTTACTATATTCATTATTGTGTGCATGTATATCTATATATAGTACATTGATGGATCAAAATAATAACCAACAATATCTACTGATATCTAATCTAACTAGATTGTGCTTATCCAATCTAAGTTAATCTAGATAACATCCAATCTATATAACATCAAATCTAGATAACTTAAAATCTAGATAATATCAAATCTAGATAACATTAGATTTGCTAACATGCCCCCGAAACTCAATTTTCACGATATCGAAGCTTGAGTTTATCCCGCAAGAACTGAAAGCGAGTATCAGAAAGTGACTTGGTTAGAATATCTGTAAGATTATCTTTGGAAGAGATAAAATAGACAGTGATGCGACGATTGGAGACCTCATCACGAACAAAGTGATAATCAACATCGATATGCTTTGTGCGCGCATGAAAAATTAGATTTGCAGATAGGTATGTGACGCTAACGTTATCACACAAAAGAACCGAAGGAGAGGTGGCATGCAAACCAAGTTTCATGAGTACGGACTACAGCCATATGAGTTCAGCTATGACGTCGGCTAAAGCTTTATACTAAGACTTCATTGATGAGTGAGAGGCTCAGGGGCGGACCTGACTCTCCCAACTTTTCGGTATAGAAAGTATATATATAAGTATATACTACTAGATACAATCAATATATAAAATAAACGCTAAAATAGAGCAAGATTATCTACTTGGTGTAGTGGTCAGGGGTTTTTGGGTATTATATTGAGGTCTAGGGTTCAGTCCTTGGCCCCTCTCAGTTTTTTTATTTTACTTTTATATGTATCGCCCCCCCCCCCCCA